>QZLH01000169.1:120154-134081 GCA_003833135.1 Oehlia diaphana | reverse complement strand
AGTTCCTTCTATAATTTCTGGTCTAATACCTCTGCAAATATTTAAAGAAAGATTTAAATCATGAGGAATATTATGAAATGCTGGAACGCCTGATGTCATCTCCCACATAATAATCCCAAAACTATAAATATCAGCAGCTTTTGTGTAAGGTTTACCACGTAATACTTCTGGTGCCATGTAAGGAAGAATTCCATATATTTCATCTTTTATATTAGTTTGATTAACTGGTTTAGATAATCCGAAATCACTAATAAATAAGAAATCTCCAAATTGAAGTATATTTCCATTATGCAAATCCCCATGAACTAGATTTAATTTATGAATAACTTTTAGCTGTTTTGAAATATAATATAAATTAATAAATTTATCATATGGATTATATTTTATCAACAAATTATCTCTTAAACTACCATCAGGTATATATTCCATTACAATCATGTAATTTAATGTATCTGGATCCTGCGTTATTCCAGTTATTGGAGTAAGCATAGCATAATTTAAAAATGCTTCATGCTGTCATTGTAAATGTAATTTCCACTGTATTTAAATAAATATTAATTATTGTTATAAATAATTATTTAATAATGTAAAATAGCTGCTTACCTCGTTTAAGAAATCCTCATTGATATTTGACGAATCATTTAAACTCTTAAGTACTATTGGGCGTCCATATTTTTCATCAATTTTGAGAGGAATTTTAATTTGAGAATTATTTACATCTTTATAATCTTGTTCATTAAGCTTATTAACATAACGTTCCCAATCTTGTTTCTCATAATCCCAACGCGATATCCTACCATCTAACCAAATTGCTTTGTAAACTGTACTAAATCCACCTCGAGCTAAGAATTTAATATTTCTCAATCGATTATAAGGAACCCATTCAAGTAATTCAACCCAACTTCTTGTATTTAATTGTGATTCTTGTATGAACTTATCTATTTGTTTATTTCCACTCGTCCAATTATCAAAGTTTTGTTGAAATTTTCTGGAATAACATTCCTTGCACCAAAACTCCCATGTGTTTGGTCGATTACATTCAGAACATAAACCAAATAGTTGATTATTATGTACGTATTGTTCAACACTTGATTCGTCATATAAGTTTGAAAGATTGGTTTTATTAACAATTTCATTTTTATTATTTTCTTCAATAACATTTTTATTTCAAGAATGAGTTTTATTAAAGGGAAAACAAAATATTCTCTTTAAGAATTCCATTAATAAAATGAAAGTTGTTATTATATGACTTTATATAATATTTTTTCTGTGATTATAATACAAGCTTTAATAACCATTTCTCTGTACAACGAGCTTACTGTATCACAAAATATGCGGCTGTAAAAAAAGTTGATCCGTTTTTATATTCTATCTCTTTTACATAAAAGGCTCATATTTCCGGATTTAAATAACCTTATATCACGGAATTTATCGAATTATTTACATTTTCTGCGGGAAAGGCTCATTTTTTACGGAGTTTTTACAGAAATAACGGATATAATTTTTTATAGGGTGTCAGTAATATTGCGTCACCCTTACGGCTAGTGATTTCGATCCGGATGGCTGAAGTTGTAAATCCGCATCCGAAAATTTCACGGATTATCCGAATTTCTACGGATCTATCCTTAATTTAGGATCTATCCGGATTCATCCTATAGAATTTTTGTAATATTCTCGTCTATCTTTATGAAAAAATTATATCATCCGGATTTATTAACGGATCCATCCGCCTAAAAATATCGGATACGGATATCCGACTCCAATCCGGATTTATCGGATTTAGGATCGGAACACTACTTACGGCACTCGAGGTAACTGTAGCTTGGGCTTTAGAGGAACAGGTGGTGAAGTGTTTTATTTAGGGATCTCTCGGATTTATGACGTTTGGATGTGAAGAAAAAATTTTTTTTAGACCGAGCGGAAAAAAGATTAACCACCAAATCATACAACTGGATCAAATCTAATTTTATTTGAAATTTTGAAAGTTTAACGCAATTTATAATTTTATTTATTGCAAGAAAAAATTTTAATTTTTGAAGTGCAAGTCGGTAAAATTCTCATTTGTTACCTCGCTTAACACTTAGGAAAGCTTAAAAATTATTGTCAGTAGACCGATCGTATAATAATTACTAATCACGGATCACGTTGAATATTTTTATACCTAAAGGGTTTCCTATATTAAAATACACTAGAACACAAAACAATTAAAATAACTTTCACCGTGGTTCATAAAATCTTATTTTATTTATCTAATATATTGAAAATTTTAAATAAATATTCACAATTTTCTACATGTCCCTTTATTATTAAATAAATTATTAAAAAGCTTTATAGTACGATAATTATACATACAAAATAATTTCATATTAGTACCCAATGCACTTAATAAAAATTTGTTTCTAGTAACTTGTAAATAAATTGGTAAGAAAGAAGTAACGTTTAATTTATAGTATATAACAAATAATTTAAAAATAAATAGGGTGTATCGAAATGTTATATAGTTGAAATTTTTTTTTTATTATTATTACTTTCAATGTTTAAATATGCCAATAAAATATTTTAATTAAAATAAAAATAAAATGTAGGAATACCAATAATGAATTTCGAATACAATATTAACAATCTTGGAGTAGTCCCGATTTTACCTAATTTTATTATTGACTAAAAGACCCCCGACCCATTATAATACTCGGGTAGTTAAAAAAATTTTAATTCTGGTAGAATTAGGCTAATTCCGGCCAATTTTTTTATGTTTCCATACAAAATACTAATTCAATTTTTTACGATACCCGGTATTTTAGTCAATGCTATACGATAATAAAATTTCATACACCATGAGATGACCTAGTTTTTAGTATCTATGGATACTTGTGAAGTATACATTTGGTTGACCGGATGCTACATTCTTCTCTCCTACTAATTAAAGAAGTTAATAAATAATTTGGCGAAAAAAATTGATCTCCTATTGTAAATACTAATTAAATTTTCCCTATGTAAATACCTTTAATAACTGCTTGTATATATATAAATATGGTTATGGGTATAAATCGCGACGGGTCAAAATCTCGAATGGGTCAAAATCCCGACAGTTGGCCCGCGTTATGCAGAGTTATGCAGAATTATGCAGATTCACGTGATGTTTTGACCAGCATTAGAATTCGAGATTTTGACCCGTCGCGATTTTGACCGGATCCCTATAAATATCTCTTAAATTATACAATCATCTAATTCATCTAATAAGATAGATTAATTTTATTAATTTTGCGATACGAATTTTATAATAAAATAATTTTTTATATATTTACCATATTTACCTAAATTTTTACTGATTCCATCACGATCATTTTTGTCATTTATAATGACAATATCATTACTTAATTCATCTTGTAATAATATTTTACTTGTGTAACAAGACTTTGGATGGTATATAATTTCCGGTTCATTCCCTATAAAATTTTAATAATAAATAAATTATAATAAAATTTTAGTTATAAATACTAGTTAAAATTAGTACCTGGAATGGGTATTCTCTTTTCTTTATCTTCTTCTATTGGATACTTTATACTCCAATTAAGAAAAATATTACTTAATTCATTGGCAGTTGGTCTTTTTTTAGGATCATTATTCCAACATCTTTTCATTAATTCAATATATTCAGGAATGATTCCTTTTATAATTTCTGGTCTAATACCTCTGCAAATATTTAAAGAAAGATTTATTTAAATCATGAGGAATATTATGAAATGCAGGAACACCTGAAGTCATTTCCCACAGATAATACCAAAACTATAAATATCAGCAGCTTTTGTGTAAGGATTACCACGTAATGCTTCAGGAGCCATATAAGGAAGAATTCCATATATTTCATTTTTTATATTAATAGAATGATTAACAGGTTTACATAAACCTAGATCACTAATAAATAATGTAGATTTACCATGAAGTATATTACCACTATGAAAATAACCATGAACAAGATTTAATTTATGAATAGATTTTAATTGTCTTGAAATATTCCATAAATTTTTAAATTTATCATTTGGATTAAATTTTTTTATCAATACATACCATTATTAGTTTATGGAAGCAAAGTACATTCACTTTTTTATTTTTTAATAAGTTTCTTGCTTTTTTAGACTTCTTTGAGTCAACATTGTTTATTAACATGTTTGTTAATAATTTATAAAATGTCCAAATTATTTCTTAAACTACCATTCTATAATAATATAATTTAATGTAATTGGATCCTGTGTTATACCAAGCATTGGAATAAGCATAGAATAATTTAAAAATGCTTCATGTTAACATTTTAAATGTAATTTCCACTATATTTTAATAAAAAATAATATTATTATTAAAAGAAATAATATTTTATAATTATTTGTATAAACTTCATTATGATATTTAAGAAATTTTCATTGAAATTTGATGAATCATTTAAACTTTTTAAGTACTATTGAAAATCCATATTTTTCATTAATTTTGAGAGGATTTTTAATTTGAGAATTATTTGTATCAATAAAATCTTGTTCATCAAGTTTATTAATACCACGTTCCCGCCCATCTAACCAAATTGCTTTATAAATAGTATTAAAACCACCTTTAGTCAAAAATTTAATAATTCTCAATCTATTATAAAGAGTCCATTCAAGTAATTCAGTCCAATTTCTTGCATGAAATTATCAATTTGATTATTTCCACTAGTCCAATTAATTGAAATTTTTTAGAATAACAATATTACACCATTTAATAAAAGTATTTTAATCTATTACATTCAAAATATAAACCAAATATTAAATAATGTACACGTTTTATATGATCATGTTTAATAATATTCATAATAATTTTTTAATTTCTTTGATCAACGTTTTAATAATAAATTAAATTATAAATATTAATATCATCATTATTAAATTTATTAATTTTTTTCTATAATATTATTCAATTTTTGAAGTAATTTTAATAAAGAATAATATAAGAATAAAATGAACAAAGCTTTTATGAAACAAAATATTTTTTTTTTTTTAAGAATTCCATTAATGATAAAATAGTTTCATAAAACAAAAAGATATTTTATATATATATTATTTAGGAATTGATTGTAATACAAGTTTTATTAACTATTGTTATTAAATCGGTTAAAGCTGTAACCTGTACGACGATCCTTTACGACTATATGTATGATAATACATATAATTACGTCACGATCACCAAGCGGAAAAAGATTACCCGATTCAATTTTGAACCAGACGGTTCGTTAGAAAATCCTGGAAATCCTATAAATTTTAATGCAAATTAAAAAATTTTATTTAGTTATTTTAAGAAATTGAAAGCTCATGTGAGAAAAAAAATTCCCTGATCGTTTGCGTGATTAAAACTCCTAATTAAATTATATTACTCTTATTTTTGTAATTTGCAGGAAAAAATCCCCTTTTTAAGTATAAAGCAAATGAAAATTTGTTATAAAATCTATAAATATAAACAAAAGCATATGAAATAACTGATCAGAAGAAATAATCATCACGGGTCAATACAGAGATATACAGAACTCCTGAGAAATTAATTATGGTACGAGATTTCAATATGAAACGGAATAAGAAAAAGATGAGAAAAGTGGAGTGATATACTTTTACTATACTGTAATATACAAATTAATCTACGACACCTGCGACATTGACAACATGATGACATGACGACATTGATGATTTACATTTTTACATTTCATCGGAACACAAATAACATACGACATTGAAGCATACGAAGAAATTACGAAAAAAAAAAAAGCCGAAAAAAAAAACGGGAAAAAAAAAAAAAAAATTTCATCATAATTATTATTATTATCTATCTTATTATCTTATTATCTTAATAATGTTTACACAACAAATAATACTTAAAACCATTTTTAATACACGTTTCAAATACACGTTACAAAACTTAATAAACCAAAATTATAACCAAATTTGGAATAATTATAATTTTCAGTATGAAAAAAAACCAAACTTAGTCAAATGGTTCAAAAAGTAATTTCCGATAAAACGGACTTTTTTTGTATACAAGAAATAAGAAAAAAAGAAAAATCTAAATTTAAGAAAACAATTGCAGAATTATTTATATTAAGTTTTAACCAATAAAATTTAAGAAATAAATTATAAGTATGTATGTTTTTTTTATTATTATATTATTATTGATATTATTATAATTTACATAAAAAGTAAAGAAACATTTAAATAATTTATAGTAAAACCATAAAAACAAAAAAAAGAATTTAAATCTAAAAGAAGAATTATTTTATATATATATTTTTGTTATGCATAAATAAAAAAAGAACAATTGAAAAAATAAATAATGTGATGATCTAAAGATGACGAACAAGAGTTTAAACTAGAATATATTTGATATCAAATGACGATAAAATTAAATGTTAATACGTTTCAATATTCAATAGAAATCCTTTTTTATAATAAGCACTTTTCAACATGTACATTACTTGAACATATACTAATGCATAAATGTTCTAGTAATGTCATTACCTAAAAAAGTTATGAAAAGACTTTGATGTAAATATTTATTTATTTGTGTTATTTGTGTAATTTATGTGAAACACGTGTAATAATATATTTTGTAATATAAATATGTTTTTTATATTTAAGTACATGATCGAATAGTCGGATGATACTTTTTTTTTTATGTTGTACAAAAGTTATCGACAATGGCCCTTATTAATTATATGTTATAATACTTCATACTTTGAGGCTATTTAAAGGTGTTAAACCGAATTTGTTAAAGATGTTAAAAAAAAATATATTTAATTATATATAAAATAAAACAAAGCCCATAATTAAAAAATTGGCCAGAATATAAAAAATCCCGTCTTTTTAGAAAGATTCACAAACGCATGTTACTTTTTTCTTCTCACTCCTTCCTGTACATCAATTAAAGAGTTGCATGTATATCATCTTCTCACGGCCTCACACATAGTTTATCAAAAAAAAAAAAATTATAAATAAAGTGGTTATCTTTTTTTTGAATTTTTTTTTTCTTTTCTTCCTATTATTATTATTATTTTAAAACTTTTTTCGTCTTCCCTTTTATATATTGTAAATAATAATAATTATTAATTATAATCAACAACGGAATTTTTTTACTTTTTTGTGATTTGTTGTTGCAGCTTTGTTATTTGTTTATGTCAATCCTTCTTTGTTCTTTTAATCCTTCCTTTTTTAAAGGAAAAAAAAAAATTTTATTTTAAAAAAAAAAAAATTTGATCTTTCTTCACAAGAAAAAAAAAACGCATTTATTCTTTCATAATTTTTTTTAAAATAAAATATTAAATTTTATAAGAAGGAAATATAATAATAATGGCACAAGAACAAGAAATGGTTTATGCGATCCATCCTTATCAAGCTAGGCGTAATGATGAGATAGATTTTGATTACGGAGAACCTATAATTGTTATCGAAAAAGATGATATGTATGGGGATGGTTGGTGGAAGGTAAAAACATTTTTTTTTTTTATTTATATATATATATATATATATTTTATTCTAATCTTTTCGCTTTATAAAAATAGGGACAAAATATACATGGAAAAATTGGACTTTTTCCTATGAGTCATACCAAAAGTTATAATAGCACTAAATTTGATAATATTCCTATTATATCAAGTCCTGAACCTTATAAAATAAATAATGTAGATTCCAAAGAAAATATTTCAAATTCAAATCCAAATTCAAATTCAAATTCAAAATCAAATTCAAAATCAAATTCAAAAACAAATTCTATTATTAATGATACGATAGAAGATTTACGAAATAAATTACAAGTAATGATAAATTATAATAGCGAAGGTTCTTCAAATAGCAAGAGAAGTTCAAAAAAAGGTTTTTCAAGAAGATCAAGATTATCTACTTCAACAGAGAGTACAAGTAGTTATTTTTCTGCTAGAATAAATTCTGATATAAGTTCTTCAAGAAATTCCTTATATCAACACTCTCAAATGATTTATGATCCCACTTCTTTAGATGATGATGATAATAATAATGTAAATAATAATATTAATATTAAAGATCATCCATCAACTTGGGACGTACATCAAGTTTGTCAATGGTTAAATGAAAATGGTTTTAATTCTGAAACAAGGAAATTTGTTGAAAATGATGTTACTGGTGATGTATTACTTGGTTTAGATATAGTGGCTCTTAAAGAAATAAATATTAATTCTTTTGGTAAGCGTGTTCATTTATTGAATACTATCGCTTCATTAAAAGATCAATATTCAATAAATAATAATGATCATGATATTGATAAGGTATGTAAATTTTATTTATATTCCTTTTATATTCCTTTTGTATTCCCTTTTGTATTCCTTTATTTATACCTTTTTTTTTTAGACTCAATCAAAATCACAATTTGGGGATTCTGATCTTAGTGATATTCACTTCAATGATACTTTATCAGATTCACAACATACTTCAGTTAGTAATAATCAACTAAATAATCGTAAAAGTGATATTAGTCCTGCAAGTTATTACAACGCGCTTTCACCTTTAGAAAAATCTGAAAAATCTGAAAAAAAGGTATGTAAAATTATTTGAAGAAATTATTTTTTTTAAAAAAATATTATTTTTACTTATTATTTTATATACGCGTAGGTGCCTAAGAAATCAAGTCTAACTTTCTTAAAATTTGGTCCCTTCGGAAAATCAAATAAAGATGAAAAAGCAAAGAAATCTGAAAAATCTGAGAAATCTGAGAAATCTGAAAAATCACGTCCATCCCTTTCAGGAGGTTGGGATTTCGCTTTGGTAAATAACAACTTTTAACGTAAATAGCAAAACTTTTCGTTAATAAGTGTTTTCTGACATTATTATTATATTTCTAATAGGATGATGATGAAAAATTAAGAAATGATGAAGAAAGATCAAAAAATAAAATTCCTTCCGTATTATATGATGAAACAATCTATACTTCTTTGTTTGAACCTGAAAAAAATTCTTCATTGAAATTTATTCCAGGAAGAAAAAAGAAAATTTCTTCTTTGGTATATATTTTATTTATTTTTTCTTATTTCAAAAATTTAAAGTAAAAATGTTCTAATTTATTTTTATTCATTCTTAGGACCGAAAAGGTGTAGTTGGAAGTCAATTGGGTCTTCCCAAAGATTCGTTAGAGTAAGTTTTTGCATTGAAAATCTCTCATGTCAATTTAATTTTCGCATTCGTTATTAATTTATATTTATTTTAATAGTAATGTAGAAAAGAATAATTTAGGAAAAAGAGAAAGCAGAGTAAACAGTTATTATTCCGAACATATCATTGATTATATCAATACAAATAATGATGTATTAAAAAAATTTGGTATACCAGATCATGATGGTTGGTTAAAAAAACAAGGTGACAAGTATAGAAATTGGAAAAATCGTTTTTGTATTTTAAAAGGGTCGACTTTATATTACTTAAAAGGTGACAAGGTAGGAAATATTTGTTACATTGTTACGTTACATCACATCACGTTATTATATACTTACATTTCTTTCGAAAATATTTAGTCGTTACAATCAGTAAAAATAAAGGGTCAAATTGAACTTACGGGGTATAAAGTTATTCCGGATGAAAATGTATTTCAGGGAAAATATGGATTCAAGTTACTTCATGATACGGAACGCCCTCATTTCTTTGTTCATGAAGATTTGGAGATACTGAGAGGTTGGATGAGAGCTATAATGAAAACTACTATTGATATAGGCAAAACAGGTATGAGATATTAAATATGAAATTTATTAAATTTAATCAAAATGATCAAAATATTAATACTTTATTTATTAACCAATTACAACTTTATTTTATAGTCACTATTACTTCATCAGATCATATTCCAACAGTTTCATTACATGAGGCTCGTAAAATGGCGAACCGAATGCATCAACCACGTCCCACTCCATCTCCGCCAAATATGTTAATAGACAATTCTACCTCTCTACCATCAATTTCAACATTATCGAATTTACCACCACGTTCTGCTCCTTCTCCGCCAAATGTTTTAATAGATAATTCACTCTCTTCTAATATATTTCCATCAACATTTTCGAATTTACCACCACGTTCTGCTCCTTCTCCGCCAAATGTTTTAATGGATAATTCACTCTCTTCTAATATATTTCCATCAACTTCAACACTTTCGAATTTACCACCACGTCCTGCTCCTTCTCCGCCAAATGTTTTAATGGATAATTCACTCTCTTCTAATATATTTCCATCAACATTTTCAAATTTACCACCACGTCCCGCTCCTTCTCCACCAATATCTGAATATAAATTAATTACTACGATACCATTATCTTCACTACCTAAACCTAAAGCACCACCAACAGGTGCTCCTCCACCTCCTCCATCTCATCCATCTCCTCTTCCTGAACATGATCATTCATTATTACGTAAATTAAATATATCCCCACCACCCTCTGAGCATGGTCATTCGTCGTCTCATAAAGTTATTAAACCGCCACCAACTTTAGCATCAAGTACAAAATATTCAAAATCACAAATTCCAAATTCACCTACAAAAATACCAAAATTTCCTTCAATGACATTATCAATATTAAATGCATCTAGAACTCCTCCTTATATTCCAAAAAATAACAAATATAACGAACTTTCCATGGGATATGTGTAGAATTATTTAGTATAGATATTTACTCATTCGACTATGTATATTACTTATAAAAAATAATGTGAAATATGGATGAGTAAAGAGATACTATAACTCTCATTTTCATTTAATGTATTTTATTACAATTGTATTTCATAATTCATAAAATATAATCATCAGGATATTTATCTTCATCCTGAGGTGGTAGCAAAATTCACGTTATTTTCATATATATATATATTTTTTTTCACCATTGAATATTGCTATTAATATATATTACATACAAAATTATTTCTGTAATAATCTTCACAATGTAATGCGTATTACTATATAATAATAAAGATTAATTGGTGAGTGCAAATAATATTCGAAAATCTAAATTTCGCTTTAACCATAAAGAAATCTTTCTAATTAAACTTAATCGTGTCTTTAATTATCCTGATTATATGGTAAGCGTCTATTATATTTAAATCTCAAGATCTTTCAAATGGATACGTAAAATCTTTGTAAATATTACACTATCAAAGCCACAGTCTTGTCCTTTAGAGGTTCTGCGTCAACTCGTTATAATTTTTTTTATCGTACCGATAATATGTGTAATATGTATATTACGTAACGATACTAGTGGGTGGAACGTATGTGAGAATTAGTTAGACAAAGTCCATGTTGCTGATTCATAATACTGTATATTCATTAACACTCCCTAAATATATTACGGAAATATTTAAAATAGAATTTATCAATAGTTAAATTTTAACGAATCACCATCATTCTTCGAAAATACATTTTTTAAAGAGACTACAAATATAATTTTTAAGTTGTGTTGCATACTTGCACTTCATGTACTGCGTATGTAAAGTGCTACCATATGTCACTACTTTGTTCAATTTATGGATATTTGTGTGATAAATGTTCAAAATCAGCCTAAAATTAAAAACTTTTAAGCCTGTACATTGTATCCACGGGGAGGACTTGCTATACATTAATAAAAAAAATATTATAAATATTCAGGAATAGATCTTTTAATACAAAAACTTATTAATAATTAACCTACCATAAATTGAGAGAATTTCTTGAAATAGTTATTTTTAAAAACAAAATTTCAATCAATTTGTTTAACCGAAACGGTAATAATCTTTATTTTTTAGTCATTAATAACTTATATATCATTGGTTATTTTTCAAATTCTTCAGTTTACAAATAATGCATTACTAAATTTATCATAAATAATAAAAAATACATTATACGTTAAAGTTAAATTCGTGAAAATTTTCTATGATGATCGATTAATTTTCACACAAAAAGCATTATACCTTTAATTTAAAAATTTTTTATATTTGAGGAAGTCGAAGTTTCAATAGAAGAAGGATAAAACTTATTACGACAAAAAAGAACAATTTTATTACGAGGATATAAAAAAAACGGGGGATAGAAAATTTGAAAGGGGTGGGTTCGTTCTATTTTATTTGCTTGGCAAATTCTTAAAAGTACTTCTAAAAGTAGCAAGATTTATCTTAAAAATTTCATTGGCCATTGTATGCGCATGATCGCGTGATAGACAGGTTCTGAGATCGGTAGATCGGATCGGATTGACCGAAAAAATGTATAACCAATCAGATTGTGACTGATTCGGATTGGTTATATGTATTTACTAGCTTATGTACGTTATGCACGTAAACGTGTTGTTTATTATAAAATCAACAGAATGGTATGACTGACCGCTGACTGCATCAGCAACCAATTATCTAAAGGTGCATCAGATCTAGAATTGAACAGGCTACATATTTACTTATTATCCTCCGCTATGCATCGGACATATTCAAAACCCATCGGGTAAATTATACCAATTATGCAATTATGCAAATAAATTCTAATTATGCATAGAGTAGTAGGTAATGGTATTACAACTTTACCGGATGGAGTAAAGATTTAGGTAAGAGGGAGGAATTAAGTTAATTCTAAACTCAAGATTTACTTCTATGGTTTGTATGTTCGCTAACATATGAATAATAAAGTTTATCGTTTACCAAAAAAAAAAAATTCCAATTATGCAAATAAATTTGTTAAAATTGTTTCTCAATATTAAGATACAAATAAATACTTGAAATTGATTTTTAAAAAGTATTAAAGAATATTAAAATTTTGTTTTTTTTTTCAATTATTTCAATTATTTCAATCTTTTTTTACAATATTTAACAACTTGTTAAAAATCACTTAATTAAACATACAAATAATTTTTAATAATAATAACTCTAAAAAAAAAAAAAAAAATTCATTTCATATTTTATTACGAAAAATATAAAAAAATTCTATAGTTTATAAAACTTTTAATATGAAATTTATGAAATTAATATTTATTTTTAATAATACAAAGTTGAATAAAAAAAATACATTAAAATTGATTTATAAAATTAAACGTAGACGGACTTTACAAAGATTTTATGATATACATATTTGCTGTTGACTTATTCAGATCTTATAAAAAAAAAACTTATTTAAAACTTATTTTTTAAAAACATAAACATGATGTTGTCTTTATGGTATAAAAATTATCCATAAAACTTTTTCTTATACTGTAATTCTTTAAGACACACTAGTTTTATAAAAATAATTATATATTATTGAAGGAATGATATAAATTTTATGGTATTGATATTGGAATTTTTGAAAAAAAAATAAGGAAATAACATTAGTAGTCAAGAAATACATACTGTAAAATTGTATAATTGCAGAAATCAAAAAGATCATGTAAATTATAGTCTTATAGAAATTTACTAATTTATATATTATTTACATAATTTTATTATGGGACAACCCATCTATGATCACTGTATTATTACCCACAAATATTATTGTATTGCATTAAAATTTTTTTTTCATAAATAAATTGCTTTTTTTTTAAGAGTTTTATCATCAGAAAAGCTCCTAAACTTTCTACTCTTTTACCTTCTAAACAATAAAAAAATATGTTTCTGCTTAGACATATATCACAAAATTTGTAACAAGTTCTACTAAATCACTTCATACCAGTAAGTAGTAGAATAAATTTATTAACAGTAATGTACTAATCTTTACTATATATAATATAAGAGTTTGGAATAGTTTAAAGACCCTAACAACTTAAAATTTATCAAAGCAGCTGGCAGGGTGACTGGTCTTGTTAGTTTAGTTTAAGGTTGCTTGCCGAAACCTTCTTAATAACTGCCGAAACCTATACGGAAAATGCCGAAACTATATTAAATCATATTAAAAATCCTGCCGAAACTTTGCCGAAATGCCG
>QZLH01000169.1:104233-115268 GCA_003833135.1 Oehlia diaphana | reverse complement strand
TTCAAACAATAAAAATAATTTTTTTATGTCGGAGTTTGTATTAACATCTTTAAACGCAAATATATCAAGATCCACTGATCCGTTTTTTATAATTTTAGGCTTGTTGGAAAGCCCTTGTTCTGGACTTTATAGGCGAAAAAAGAGCTTGCCAATTGAATCATTAGATTCAGAGATATTTACGTTTAAAGTTGAAGTACGAACTTTTTCTCATGCTTAAATGCAAATATCTTGGGATCCACTGATTCATTTTTTATAAATTTATTCTCTTTGGAAAGCCCTTGATCTGGTCTATATGAACGAAAAAAGAGCTTGCTGATTGGTTCATTGGATCTGGAGATATTTACGTTTAAAGTTGAGATACAAATTTTTAACATATATAGTAAGTGCTAAGAATTATATTGATTTAAAAGAAATATTTACCAAATTATAGTGTAATAACATTAAATAAATATTTTTTAATACTCATCCGCAATTTACTGTATATTATATATTATTTTGTATAATAAAAAATTAATAAAATCAATATTTTTAATTAAAGGTAGACAAATCAGCCCATATGAGACTTTAAGGTTAGAATCAAAGAGCTGAAGAAAAATAGGACAGATACTGTTTTTGAGAATTCTGAACTTAGAGCTAGAATTATGAAATTAGAACAAGATATAGATGAACTTAAGAGTCAAAGAAAAATTGTAAATTTTAGGAGAAATTTATTCTAATTGCTCAAGTATTGGCCAAAAACTGCTGAATTGCCATAACCTGCTATAACTGCTGAAATAGTTTCAGTATTTGACATTTTGTCACTATTTCTTAATAATTTAATTAAAGTTTTAGCATTTATGAGCAATAAATTATTTTGAATATAATGCTGCTTGAAGAGGAATCCATAGTTGAATATCAACCATCTTTTATAAAGGGATTAGAACTTGATGTTTACTTCTGACATCATCAAATGGCATTAGAAGTGCAAGTGGCACAATATTAGCTTCATAATACTAGTTGGTTTAAAAATGTGATGAGAATCCAGAAATCATTTTTTCTATGAATTTAAAGAGTATATTGATCGAAAATACTTTTATCTTGATTAATCCTTATAACAACTTAACATCATGTAGCTAGTACCTGAATTTGTAATTGCATAGCTTATATGTTAAAATTATGTTTTTGAAAGGCAGATCGAGTATTTGCTAAATCAATCACCTAAAATGCGCAGTATAATATATTGTCCAGTGACACCTGAAAAAATTTTACAATAGTAAATTTTTCACCACACACGTCCCTCTATGTTTCCATTTTCTATAAGTATCTAAGAGACTTAGTTTTTTTCAGTTAGTCAAAATCCTATTTGTCACGCCATTAGTCATCACAGTTTATTTATATGTTATTGCATAGTACCAACCCTATGTGAAATTTTTTGGGCAAATTTTTGAATGTCATAAGGGCAGTTATATTGATATTGGAAAAATTCTTGATGAAATAATAGAGCTGTGCAACAATGACTTAAAATGATGTTAATTGATTATTCCTGCTTTATAGATGCTTAAAGTCAAAGCAAATATGTTGTTATTCTTTATTCTTTTAACATATTCATCATGATCTTTAGGGTGAAAGGTTCAATATTCCATTATTTTTATTTTAATAGTTTAGCTGATGCTGGCCCTTTTCATTAAAATATATTTTCACAATTAAAATAAGTGAGTAATAAAATAAGTTTACTTCTTGACAATTAAATAGATCATGATATATTTATTGATTAATTGTGCAAATAATTATGATCCTGTGTAATAATTGTTTTATATAATATGACTTTCAAATTATATTTATACATTATCTCTCAATTTTTCAATTATCAACAACAGCTAAAATGGCTAACATCTAAGAAATTGGAGTGGGTTAAATTAAGTGGGTTATTTTGTATAGTGCAAATGCCATTTTTGCCCCACAAATTTGAACATTTTGGTTATGTTTGAGACCTGAGATTTTCATGTAACTATTGCGCTATATCTATTCATATTAGCTTAACATTTTATAAAAAGAACCCAAGCTTTAATTTTTTAATGATATGTAATAACAATGTATATGTAATTTTCACTGTTTTAGTTCGATAACAAAATACTATACTTTTTATACTGTAAGATCGATTTTAATTAATGTATTGACATTTTCCACTAAAAAAAAAGTCTACATACAAATGTATTTAATTTCTTGTTAATTATCAGAAAAACCAACTTCAATTTCTTCAAATCATAATTTATACTTCAACCTTTTTGATTTCTAGATGCTGTTAAACATAGTATTATGAAATTAATTGCATATCATAACCAAGCATCCAAGAAATAATATCTGGAATACTTACCATATCAAACCAGAAATTCATTAAGGCTATGAACTTCTTAATCTTTGCACTATCATCCTTCTAAGTTACTAAACTTCTCCAGATTTTCATAAATGCTTTGTTTTAATCCAGGGCTAATCCCACAATTTGCTTTAGTTGTTCGTCAGATGAATCCAATTTTTCGATTATGCCTAAAGCAAAGTCAAACAGCTCTCCGAGCTCTGTGTCTGTCATATCTCTCTTCTTATGATATTCATTATCATTTTCCATATATTTCTTCTTTATTGAAATCAATTGCTTTGTAAATTCAGAATCCAACTTGTGTTTTATTTTCAGTAATGACTCAAATGCTTCTTTATCTCCTATTATTCATTTAAACACACAAAAAAGAAAATTTCCTTTAATAAATATATAAATATTGTAAGAATGATATATGTATTTGTATTACAAAATTTATCAAGGCATACGGCTACTTCTGTTGCCAAAGTTGATAGTTCTTGTAGTTTTTTGTCAGTTCACCTTTCTCAGGCTGTGTGATTCCGTTCTGTTGGATTTAATATTGTTTATGAAACAATATTTCATCATATTTACCCATCGTGAATAAAGAAGTATTATTTATAATAAAATTTAGAATGTACAATAAATCAGCATCTGAAAAGTCTGCCTGCCATAGGGAATACATTTCATTGCGAATTCTTTAACTATTTTCAAAGAAGTATACCGCTGATATCTTATAATAAATCCAAAAAGAGCTCTTTTCAACATGTTCTAATATTAATTTAACATATGAACCTAACTCATATGGTGAGAACAGGATCTTTGTGGAATTTTCGAAAACAATGATGGACTTTTTGTCTCTTGCACTTTTTTTTATTTCTTGTTTGTCTCGTATGTCTCTTTTTTGTAATTCTTTTCCAAATTCAACAGACTGTTAAACTATCAATTGACGAATTTCCTTTCTGCACATTTACAGAGGTGGGGCCCATAACATAGGAGATGCTGACAACACTTGAAAAAAATCTCATTTTTCTAAAAACAGCACGTTCATTTTCATCAATAATCTTTAAGCTCCTTTCTTTTTCTCAGAGTTATTAAGCCATACGTTTAACAGCTTGTATTCTTGTTGTAACTTTTTGTCATTTTTTGATAAGCAGTCTTTCTATCTATGGGAGCAGTATTGGAATTGGACCTTGTCCAATTCCTGATAATGGACTATTGGACTTTAGATGTCCAGTCCAATTCCAATTCCAAATGGACTATGATTTATAATTTTATTTATATATATTATAATTCTGGCCAAATTTATAGCGCTAGCCTAAATTAAAATGATTATATGCTATTTTAGCAAACCACAGTTTAAAAAAAAGTACTGCTACTGTAGCCTGTAGTAAATTTAATCAAAATTCTAGTAAATATTAATATATATACTTTATTAAATTTTATAATTATTATAATTAATTATATATTGCTAAAATTATTATAAATATATAGCCGTTGGACAAAGGCTATAATCCAATTAATGGAATTGGAATGGACTAAGTCCAGTAGTCCAATAGTCCAATGGTCCAAAAGTCCAATAGTCTAAAAGGCCAACACTGTATGGGAGGGTCTAACTTAAGTGAACTTTCGATTGTTTCCTTTAACGTGCCTTTAATGTTGCCTTTGAGATTTTCTTGAGCCACTTTGAGAGTTTTTTCATCATGAACTGGCTAAAGGGCAAAATTCAATAAGTAATACGCGTTTTTTTATTGAACTATTATGTAAGAGTATATAGTAAAGTAGGTTTAGAAATTCTACTATTAACCAATCAGATTAATAATCTCTTTTTTACTACCAACCTGGCGCAAAGATTACGTTCTTGACACGGTCAAAATATGCATGATTATTTATGTATGACAAAAATTTCTTTTCTTGACCTGCAAAAAACATTGATGCGTTGTTATTTTTCTTTTATAGACACAGAGATTAATTGAAAAAAAAACAATATATTACTTATTTTTTTTATCATTAATGATTAATGACAAAATAATTTTTTTTTTATATTTTAATATTTAGTTTTATGCGGTTGTAGTTTATTGGCTATCTTTTGTAATTAAAATAAAATTATTTCAATTTTATCAATATTTGTTGAAATAAAAAAGTATTAAAAGAACGCTGTTTTTGTTAAATATAAATATAATAAAAAATAAAATATCAGGTCAAGAAAGGAACATTTTTACCATACATAATAATGCATATTTTGACCGGTCAAGAACATAATTTTTGTATCTCTGTTTGACCAAATGTTGTCATAACAAATGTCGTTGTACCTTTCCTGTGTTAAACAAAGTAACAAATTAACTAGGAATTGATCCTAAACTACCAGAAATTTCTCCAATAGGCATTTCATAATAAAATTTCCTTGCAATAGAAAATTCAGAAATTCTATAAATTTAAAAAGAATTAGATCTCTAAAAGATGGGTAAATAGTTAGTCCTTTCCCGGAGAAGGCTAATTTATGTTGTGATAGATTAATAATACAAATTGTGAAACTTGTATCACCATCACCATGAAATATTAATCAGAAATACTTTAATTCTTAATTCATTCCCAAAATGAGAATTATCAATATATTTAAATCAAACTTAGAAAAACCATATTTTGAAATAGACGATGATAAGGACTTGAGAGATTTTGACCAATACATACGTGATACTCAAAGATATGGTTTATGTCTTGAATGTAATCGACCAAATACTTATAGGAATTGGTGCAAGGAATGTTATTCCACAAAATTTCAACAAAATTTTGATAATTGGACTAGTGGAAATAAACAAATAGATAAGTTTGTTCAAGAATCACAATTAAACCCAAGAAATCGTATTGTAATACTTGAATGGATTCCTTATAATAGATTAAGAAATATTAAGTATTTAGCTCAAGGCGGATTTAGCACAGTTTACAAAGCAATTTGGTTAGATGGATGGATATTATACTGGGATTATGAGAAACAAGATTGGAAACGCGATGTTAAAAAACTTGATGAACAAGATTTTAAAGATACAAGTAATTCTCTAATTAAAAATCCTCTCAAAATTAATGAAAAATATGGATGTCCAATAGTACTTAAAAGTTTAAATGATTCATCAAATATCAATGAGGATTTCTTAAATGAGGTAAGCAGCTACTATACATTACTAAATATATATAATTATGAATTTATTATTTATTAATTATAATAACAATTAATTCATATTTATTTTAAAATACAGTGGAAAGTACATTTACAATGTCAGAATGAAGCATTTTTAAGTTATGCTTGTCTTATTCCAGTACTTGGAATAACGCAGGATCCAGATACGTTAAATTATATGATTGTAATAGAGGAAGCATTTAATGGTAGTTTAAGAAATAATTTATTGACAAAAAAATATAATCCAAACGATAAATTTAAAAATTTATGGCATATTTTAAGACAGCTAAAAGCTATCCATAAATTAAATCTAGTTCATGGAGATTTACATAATGGAAATATACTTCATACGAAGAATCACTTATTTATTAGTGATCTCGGATTATGCAAACCAGTTAATCGAACTGATACAGAAAATGAAATATATGGAATTATCCCTTATATGGCACCAGAAATATTACGTGGTAAACCTTACACAAAGGCTGCTGATATTTATAGTTTTGGAATGCTTATGTGGGAGATGACATCGGGAGCTCCAGCATTTCATAATATCTCTCATGATATAGAACTTTCTTTAAATATTTGCACAGGAACTAGACCAGAAATTATAGAAGGAACAATGCCTGAATACGTTAAACTAATGAAAAGATGCTGGGATAATGATCCTCAAAAAAGACCAACCGTTAATGAATTAGAAAATATCTTCTCTTTATGGATGAAAATATATCCATTGGAAAAAGATAATGAAAAGAGAATACCTGTTCCTGGTAATTGCAATTTATTTTTGGAATAAATTATATTTTGTTTACTATATTGTACTTTATTATTTTTTTCATTAAATTTGCAGAGAATGAACCAGAAATTGTATATCATCCAAAATCTTGTTATACGAGTAGAAAATTTGATGATTCAGCTAAATTGAATGAAATCTGTGAATTGAGTAACAAAATTTTATTTGATGATAATGTTAATCAGGACTTTTTCGGTAATGTATAAAAATTGTTTTTCAATTTTCGTCGCAAAATTTAACCTAAATTATTTTTATTATGTAAATTAGATGAGACAGATGATATTGCACATATATAATCTTTTTAATCATCATAAACTACTTTTTTTTTAATAATTTATGAATTCATATCATAGATTTTGAAGCATGAATAAAATTTTACTGATCCAACACTGAAATTCTTTAATTATTTATTAGACTATTTATTTTCACAGCAGAAATTTTACAAATAAGAAAAAAAGTTAGTCCGAAAATTATTTGATATTCTATCAGTTCAACAAAATTATTTATTTGTAAATATTCATTAAATTGTTATGTATTTTTATATTATGTATTTCTATAATAACATTTTAATATAAATTAGATAAATGCAAAGTTATAATTATATAAACCAGCCAAGTCATTTGCTCAGTCAGCTACCATTTTCGACATCACTAATGGAAAGTGGTGTATTATGCCAATAATGGTCGTACTGTAAGACTGATTGTATATTATAACATAAAAATCACAGTTAAAGTAATACTACCATTGTTCAAAGATAATGAATATGTAATATACTCTTTGGCCAACTTCTCGGATCCATAAGGTTTCAGTAGTTGATTTTGAGATATCTTTGCTTTTAGAATTGACTTCACTACAAAAAGTTTCCGGAGATTATGTTACATTTTGCAACATTTTGCTTCCTTAGTTATTTCCTTACATAATTCCTATTCTTGAAGAAATTTTATTTATAGCACTATTTGAAAGGTAATTTTTATCAAATAACAATTTTTTAAACATTTACGATCATCATGTCTTGATTACCATCTAGCACTGCCTAAAGTATCCCCTTTTAAGCATACCCACACTTTAAAAGACAAGGATATTTTTAATTCTGGTAATTTAAGCTTAGTTCTGGTCAAAATTACAATGTATCCCCCTCATATAATACCCGGTATCACACAAAGTACCCAGGGAATTATTGTGACGAAACCAAAATTTTGACCTGAGTACTCACGTGATTTCTGATTATGAAGATTCTTCCCGGTTGCACCTAGTATGATATAATAACGCAACTAGTAAATACTAATATTTCTCGATTATCGATAAATGTTAGACAAACATCATGTGCCACGGGAATAAGTAATTGCATGTAATTTGTTCTCGAACTTTCCTGCATATACTCAAAGTTTGATCTTTATATACGAGATAGCGTCAAATGCTTCTATTGTAAGTTATAGTGCATTCAGATTTTTGTGACATAGTCATAATTCTTTAAGATGATTTTCAAAATCAATTCTTAGACCCATTTGTAAATTATATAAAGAAGAGCCTTAGTTAATAAAATTTTTGCTTCGGAACAATGCAATCATTTCTTCTTGGGAAAGTTCTCTTTAGTAATAATGTGAAATAATATTAGGCTGATATTACCAATAAAATTTTCCCGTATGCATCAAAAAATAAAAAGATAACATATCATTTATGTTATAAGTTGTATCGTAAATCAGCATATAAATTTGTATATTTTATTAATAAATTTTGAGGTGTGATCAACATAAAGCTATAATTTTGAAAACCAAAGATTTAACAAATATTGGTTTTTTCTTTGTTATCTATCGAAACACAATCTTTTCCTATTGTTACAAATTTCCATCACATAATTCTTAAGTCGATTCAGTCAAATCGGAAATTAATCAAGTATTTATGGGGAATTTTAGTTTTATTAATGCAATCTTCTAGATCGTCATATGGTCTCATAGACTCCAAAAGAAGAGCACGTTTAGGGCCTATCCCATAGATTGATGTCAGCTCAGTTCTTGTGCAATTATTGGTGTTGAATTTATCATTTTCCACTAGAAGGAATGCCCTTCCTACAAAGGGACCAAAATATGGCTTCCAAAGATCACGATCAACAATAGCGGACAATGGTGACACAAACTTTCTACAATGGAACGCCCACAAGTGTAAAGTATAAAAATATCATCCTTATCACATGCTTTTTCATGCACTTCATTAAACGTTGTTTGGTTTACTATTTTTGACTTTAGGCACTTGCATTGATGACTTTCTGTATGAAGTTGAGAAGAGTTTGCAAAATAAATTGGACAAAATGAATCGCCAGCAGGTGCACTCGATCCATTGATGATG
The DNA here is from genome assembly GCA_003833135.1 of Oehlia diaphana. NCBI lineage: Eukaryota > Fungi > Glomeromycota > Glomeromycetes > Glomerales > Glomeraceae > Oehlia > Oehlia diaphana. Next base: position 106,631 of record QZLH01000169.1, on the reverse strand, counting down.
CAGGCAGATGCATCTTTGAGATCAATATTAATTTGATCATCGCCTCTCTTGCAAGTTACCGTTGTATTGGCAGAATAAACGCTTGATTTGGTACTTAGTTGGTGGGTAACTTTATTCAATGATAATGGTATGTTCCTAAAGATAGTTGTGCCAAAGTTATGTTTCGCGCCAGCATGAATATCTTGTAATTTTATTTCTTTATCAATTTCAAATACATTTGATTTAAGGACACGAAAAGAGGCAATGAAATGTTCGAAATGTTGCCAAAATTGACAACCAGGAGGAATGGTTGGGTCCCCCCCACCCTGTAATTCACTATAAAACTCAAAATTCCAATGACGTAGAATACTATCACTTTTTGATGCATTTGCCATTAGCCACAACCATATATATGGGCATGTTAAAGTTCCTTCACTGCTAAATTCATCTCGTTTCTCAAATTTGATCAGCCCTAGTCTCGAAAGATCTTCCGGTAAACAGGAATAGGATCTGATTCAATCAAAGTGGTGTGTGTCAGAATAGCTCGAAGAACAGGTGTTAGATGTTGAGTTTTACTAATCCATTCATTATAGCGATCCTTAAGTTTATGATAGACTCCTTGCGCAATTGAAACAAAGCTGTCATTTTCAAATCTACATCTTTTACAACTAATGCAAGTGCTTCTAATGCTCTGCCATTCCCACCCATGAAGAGGCATTTCTTTAAAAATTAGATTTCCCTATATTTTTGGAGGATCTAAAGAACGAATTGGAAGGAAAACCCGCTGTTGATGAGAATTAGCAACCACTTGATGGAATGGACGTGCTAAAGTTGCTGTGCAACATGCAATAACAAAGGGCGAATCTCTATTTGTGGCAAGTAGGGATATCTCCGTCATTAAAGAATAAAATAACGATTCCTTGTTCATGCCATCATTTTGATTAATTAGAGCAGTTTGTAATCCATCAACAATGAGGATCACAGTCAGTTCCTTTAATTTTACTTCTTTTTGTTCAGCACATCTTCTAAGAATACTAAGAATTGTAACGTCATCTGGATAATCACGAATTTCGGTCCAGTGGAGGCCTTGTCTCTGAAGCTGGTATAGCATTCGTTTAGCAATTGCAACATTTGCATTGGATTCTTCAGACGTGTTGATTTTTGTACCATTTTCTAAGGAGATGTTGAAGATGAGTGCTTCTTGCAAACGAGATTTCAACTCTGGATCATCATCAAATATTTTACAGATAATGTTGGGTAACTCTGTAGCATTACGAGATTTACCACATCCGGCACCAGATACCATAAAAAAGATCGGTGTGTTTTGTTTTTTCACGTTTATTTTCTTTGAATACGTCATATAGCCCCCGAACATTATTTCTCAATTCTTCTTTCAACTTAGGTGATTCTTGATAATCCCAATAAAGTCCGTCAGTATATAAAAGTGGTGTAGGAGACCGTCCTAAATCTAAAGGAATGTTATTAAAATCAAGCCTTGTTCTTTTATTTAGGTAATCTAAAAGTATAGAAACAAGCTAGTTAATAAAAAAGATCACAAATTTCTTGTTCGAGAGGAAAACATTGGGAGACACTTACCAGTGGTGGGGATGATGGCAATGACATGGATATTAGACACTGTAAATTTAACTCCATTTAATTCATCTTGAAAATAGTCCTTAAACAGTAGTCGAGGTTTCATTTCATCTTCTTTAGGTTTTTCTTTAATATCAACTTCATCAACAATATTAACTCTCCAAAGTTTTACTGCGCTTCTACCAGAATTGGGAACATTATTCCTATCACAGATATAATTCCTGAGTTGATCAACTTTGAATTTGTCGAAGTCGTAACTCTTATTTCCAAGCTCGGCGATTATTTTGTTATCATTTTTTTTTATAAAAGTCAATCGAGAAAGTGTCAAGACTGTCAAAAGTGTTGTCGCTTAGAACTACACAATTGAATGACGTTTCCATTTCGATTATATTGCGAAAAGTTGAGAAAAGGTTGAAAAAGTGAGGTATATACATACTTTATATACCTTTCTGGATACATCGTGACTAGACTCTTGATAAACTTTTTGTGGCTTGTTGTTACGTAATACAGTAAATAATATAGATACTCCGACAAGCATAGTAAAAAAGTAATTTATCAGTACACGAAAAAAATGATTATGATAATACGGTTTTATCATTACTCATTAGATTTTTGATTCTCCGACGAATTCTCGGTATTTATTAAAAAAAAGTGAATTAATGTTACGTCGCACGAGTGGTCATACGATTTGACTAATCAGTGTGGCTTGAATTAATCAAGCGCAGTAGCGTCCTTCAGATTACCCCAGCGTACCCTACAAAAATGTCACGAAACGGCCGGCATTACGGCGTTATGCACTAACACGTGAAAATAAACAGTGACGAAT
>QZLH01000169.1:70121-89213 GCA_003833135.1 Oehlia diaphana | reverse complement strand
TTTACTTTTTTTTTTTGTAGATTCTGGCCTGGAACTTGGAAATGGAGACCGGTGAGTATTTTAAAGGGGAGAAGCAGGTTTTTTTTATTTTTTTTATGTAAGAACATTTATTAACGTTTTTTTACTTTTTTTTTTATAGATTCCAGCCTGAAATTTGGAAATGGAGACCGGTGAGTATTTTAAAGGGAGGAAGTAGTTTTTTTTTATTTTTTTTATGTAAAAACGTTTATTAACGTTCTTTTACTTTTTTTTTTTTGTAAATTCCAGCCTGGAACTTTGATTAGTAGTATCCCTCAAGTTCGTCATTGTTGTCTATTGTTTGATTTAGTTTTTGGCGCAGTTGCGCCATTTCAGAGATTATGGTTTTATTGTTTCTAATAAATAATAAATAAATAAATTTATTAAAAAAATTTTTTTTGATTAAATTTACATTTATAAAACCAGTTGTTTTTTATTAAATTATCATTAAAGACATTAGAAAAAATTTTAATTATCAGCCAATCAGAATTGCGGAATTGTGGATTACTAACCGCAATTCAACTCCAAAATCTGCAATATTGCAGATTTTGGAAATTATTTGCGGACCTATCCTTACACATGAGCCACATAGCTACAAAGAACTGCATGCTTACATCTGGCAGTTTTAAGATTTTCTGCGTTAACTCAAAGAATCTCAGGGCATGCTAAGAATCCTAATGGTACTAATCACAACCCTACTATAGCCTATCCCAAAAAAGAATTACTTTGCTAATTATTTATAAAAAAAATTGTTTTTATTAAATAAGTTAAAATAGTATTTAAAATTATCTGTCATATTCAAATAGGTAAAATTACATTTATAACATTATTTTTTAAAATTATACATTTTATTATAAACTTTTTTTTTTTGTCAAATTTTTTTAAGAGTATTACAAATAAAATAAATAATAGATGTTATATATATATAGTCCAGTGCAAAAATGTTGATACATGAAAATTATTACCTAAATTGGTAGTATTACACAAAATTGACAATCAAGTCATATGGGCATAACAATTATATAATAGATAAGAAACATTTACACCTTCAACTTTATCAACAAAAACACACCTTTTTTACTCCATGGATAACACAAAATGCGACTAAATCTTTTTAACTAGCAATGAAAAAAAATGATTATTTATATTTATCAATAATGTTTAGATATTTGACAATACCAGAAACAACATCAAGACTTATTACTATGCAAGGAGGTTACTACAGTTTTTGTTATTAGGAAGGCAACAATTACGTGCGTAGTTGCTAAATATAATGAAAATGAGACCTTATAACAAAAAAACCATAACCAACCAAAAAAAGAGCTTAACTGCAATGTTGTTGGGCTTACATACGGCCTTATTATTTTTACAAATATTTCTGATGCCTACTTTCAACACAATGTGTTATGATAAAAACTTGAAGAAAATGGCCATATATTTCAAAATAGATATTAGTACTTCGTATATCCACCTTACCATAGACTGATCAAGGGAGTTTAGTCTACTGTAAAAGGTGTAGTTGCTAGAGCCAGTTCTCATCCTAAACTTCTATTAGAGACAAATTATTGTATGCTTTTAAGAAAAAGGTTATCTCTAAAGTTACAATTGGGTTTTAGAAAAGGTGTCTTGATAAGGTGAAAAAATATAAATATCATGTAACAATATGAAAATGAAAATGAAGATTCTGAAATTGAAGAATTTGATGAATAATAAAAAATTTTACTTAAATTGAAAACTTTGATAAATTTACATTTAAATATATCTTAAAGCCTAAGTTATGAATAAAATAATTTAAAAAATTAACTTTAATTTTAAGAAAAAATTTTTTTATTAATAGCATATTGGTGTATCAACTTTTTTGCACTGGACGTCTGGACCATATTATAAATATTAAAATATAATTATTAATAAAAAAATGATTTATTAATTTTAAATTTATTTGTATGTTTTATTTTTTATGAATTTTTAGTACAATATACAGTATATATAATATTAAAATAACTTCTAATAATATATATATTAATTAAAATATTAAGCAAAATATAATAAATAATTATATTTTTTTATATTTTTATATTTTTTTATAAAATTTTAATATAATATATGTAATATTAAAGTAATTTCTAATACTATAGTATATAATATATTAATTAAATATAAAAAAATTATATTATATAAATAATTAATAAAATATATAAAATATACAAATTATAAGAACAAGAATGTCCTCAAAGTTATAAGAACAAAAATATGAGAACAAAAATGTTCTCAAAATTATGAGGATAACAATGTACTCAAAATTATAAGGACAAAAATATTCTTAAACTACAAGAACAAAAATGTCCTTAAATTACAAGGATAGAAATGACCTCAAATTATGAAGACAACAATGTCTCCAAATTTATGAGGACAAACATGTCCTTAAAATTATAAGGACAAAAAATTAACAATATTTACAGTTACAAGACCAAAAATGTCCTCATAATTGTAAGGATAAAATGTCCTCAAAGTTGCAAGGTTAATAATATCCTCAAATTTATAAGGACAAAAATGTTAAGAAACAGGACAAAAATATCTTCAAATTTACAAGAACAAAAATGTTCTCAAAGTCACAAGGACAAAAATATAAGGACAAAAATGTTCTCAAATAATGAGGACAAATGTCCTCAAAATGGAGACAAAATATTCTTAAATTTACAAGAATAACAATGTCCTCAAAATTATGAGGACAAAATGTCCTCAAGTTCTAAGAATAGAAATGTTCTCAAATTACGAGAACAATGATGTCCTCAAATTATGAGGACAAAAAAGTCCTTAAATTACATGGACAAAAAATTAATAATGTCTCATATTGTGGCTTGTGAGGACAAAAATCATGTCCTCATAGTTTAGTTGTAAGGACAAAAATGTCCTCAAAGTTGTGAGAACAAAAATTATGTCCTCAAGGACAAAAAGCATGTCCTCATAGTTGTGAGGACAAAAATGTCCGCGTTGATAAGGTCACATGATCACTGCTTAAGGTTTCTAGAGGATATAACCTATGCATTTGAGACACGATGGATAAGGTTATATCCTTTGCCGATCAGGCTAATGGGATGCGGGGGACAATGGTTTGCATATTATCAGTTGCATTCGACATTATTCTAAACAATTATAGTTGTGTTCTGTATATACAGTATTTCCTATATGTTAACTTTTCTCAGATCTCAATACGCGAAAAGTCTACCTTCCGATAACTTTGGCCTGCTCAGAACCATAAACGCATTGTTTAGAGATTTCTTGGTGATATCTGCAAAAGCACGAACGAATAGAAAAGAAATAGCAATCTTTTATGCTTTATAATATTGATTCCTAAAAACTAGTGTCGTCACAAAAAGTTGCTGTCACGTGATATAAAACTAAAGTGGGTACAAATCTCTGATTTTAGAAAAAAATATGTACAACATAATAATTCAGTCAATCATTTCTTTATAAAAGAACATATATCATTATAATACAAATTAAGATCTCAAATTCTTTTATTTTGAATTAATTAAAAAAAAAATTATTAGTTTACAAAAGAAAAAGATCTAGATAAAATACACGCAGAATAAAAAAAAAAAAAAACAATTACTTTAAAATATACAATAAATAAATAAGCAAATAAAAAATAAAAATTGAATTATAACGCCCTCTTTTTTTGAATACCCTTTCCCCTTCACAAAAAAAGAAAAAAAAAAAGGTTTAAATAAAGAAAATTTCTATAATCAATATTATACAAACTCATTTCCATCTATAGGAGCTAAATCTTTATAGTCTTTTATCAAGTTATCACGAATTTTAAATAATCCTGAAGATTTCATACTAGTACGTATAGTAGAATTATTATGACATGCTAATATATTTATTGTACTTGCAAAATGACGTCGAACTGACGTGGTCGTAATTAAAATTTGTTGTTGACTTTGAAATGAAATATTATTGGAATTAGTTATAGGTGAATAAGGTGGAGATGGTGGCATCGAAATAGGTTGACTTGTATTAATGATAAGACTTGATCTACAAGATTGTGATGATGATGAATTTGAAATGTTCTTACGAAGATGATCATCAAGGTATCGAAATAGAATTCCAAGATTTCTAAAAACATAACTTGAAATTTCTGTGTTAACATTAGGATTCTTATCAAAATATGAAAGAAGAATGTCAATAAGTCGAAGCATAAATTCTTCAGAATCACTTTTATTCGAAGGATTTTGTGTCGTAATTAATGCGCCCTTTGTTTTGGCTGTGATAGAATTCTTACGCGAAACATCAAATACCATCATTTTCTGTATAATCGTATCAGTCATCGTAAGTATACGTTGACTATAAATAGTGCTCTCATTAATTTTTGACCTTTCTCTTAGAAAAATTATGATCCATTCTAACCAATTTTGTTCCCATAAACATCTCATATTATCCGGTGTTAATATTCTTTTTATATCAGCTAATACTTGGAATACAAGTTCAGAATTTTCAGATATTTTAAGTAAATCAAATATTAAACTAATAGTTTCAGGATATATTAATTCTTCGGTATTCTTATTCATTGATCGAGAGATGCTATCTTCCGAATTTCGAGGTGAAGAACGTTTTAATATAGGTCTATCCAACATTGTTAAAGAACAATTTTTAAATTCTGGATCACAATAATAAAATTTTATTCCAACTCCTATTAAAACTTGTGTAAATTCCAATGAAAGTTGATGCATTACTAAATAAAATCTCATCTTCTCAAATCCATTATTTTTGGTAAGAACTCCTCTACTATGTTTAACATTTGAACTCATTAAAATCCCCATCATTTTAAGAATTGTAATACGGAATTTTTCATTAGGAGCTTCAAGAAATGGCATTAAAAGAGATAGACCTTTCAATCCACGTATTTTTTCAACAAGTTGTACATCAAATGTCATATTCTTATAAAGCATGCAAATAATGTCACATTTAAGTTCAACGTTCATCCATTTGTCCTTTTTTAAATATTCAAATAACTTTGTTAGTTCTTCAACACTTAAATCTAAAATCATGACTTCAAGTGTTCGCATTATAAACGGTTGGAGTGATGTAGGAAGGTTATCAATAAGATCAAATAAAATACCCAAGCCAAGGCTATTACGCCACGTTTTAAGGTTTTCTGGCACATCAACCAACATGTCCATTAAAGTCCGTACTACTGGCAATTGTACAGATTCTTTACAATTAGTTAAAAGATCGATAATAATTCTTAAAGGATCAATGTTCGTAATGAATATTTGATCATTTTTTGTGACACCATCACTAACTATATCTAATAACACATTGAAATGTTCAGAACATAAAATACTATAATCTCTACTCAAAGATTTACGAGTCACATCAAACCCATTTTTTTCTTTAAACTTTGCAATATTCTGTGGACTTTTATAAAGTAAATTAGATATTGTACGAAGACCAATTAATTGTTGTTGAGGATCCATATCTAAGATCTGTAAACAATTTTCTATTCTCCCGGTTTGTTCAATAATGTCTTTCATAGAACGAGTAGCATGTACAGAACAACCTCCTTCCATTTTCCCACTTGTCTTTGTAAAATCCATTGAATCTGAATTTCTTCGAGATTTATCATTTTCAATTATAGATCTTTGTTCGCTGCTCAAGTATGCTTGTGGATGAATGGCCATCACTTCTTTATTCTCTACGCCAAGTAAACGATAATTCTTAGAATAAGCTGGACCTTTATTGAAAATTTTTTCCGATATTGCTTCATCCCAAAGTCCTCTGAATAAATAAATGGAACCAATTTGTCCATAAAAATAACTATTGATTGCAGATTTTGATTCATTATTAGTAGGATAAACTTTCTTTCCACGACGTCCAATAACAGCAACAATTTTTTCTTTTCCTGTCATCTTTGGATAATTAAACATATTATATGATTGTATCATAGATCCATCAACGATTAACGATGTACTATCTTTTGAATGAACAAATACGACATGATGCCAAATTCCAATTTCTTGAAAATCGAAACCATCAAAAACAAAATCTTCAGGTGGTAAAGGAAAATGTTGCGTTCGAACACATAGACAATATCGATTCGATCTATCCATATGTTTAAAATAAAGTTCAAAAGTTGTATTTGTCCCTGATTTATCTTCATAACATAATAATCCAGTTTCATTTTCAAAGAAAGCGGTAACTTTAATCCACATGCTAAGCGTGTAACCATTCTTCATACTAGGAAATTTATCCAAAGGAGCAGTTTGTACCACACCGTCAACTCCATTGAAATTAAAATAACAAGATGGATCCATTCTTTCGGATATTCGTTCAATTGAGTAAATCATTTGCATTTGTATCTCACGAATGAAGAAAGGATCAATTTTAATTGTTGAATTTTTAGGAGAGGGTAAAGATTGTGAGCTAGCAATTGATATTCTGCGTGATCCTCTATCCAAAAAATGTCCAAACATATTAAGAGGATCATATGCTGCCTCAAATAATAATGAAACATCAGAGTTTGTGATATCATATGCTCCTAATGCAGGTATTAAATCTACATACGATGGTGAATGTTGTTTAAGAGGTTCTACGTTGTTCGTACATTTACCTTTTACAAATAAAACTTCCATTACGAATTTCAGAGCACCATTAGCACATAAAAGTTCTTTATTACGTGGATTAACCTCCATCAACATCATTAATAAATTAAAAAAATAATGTTGTAATTTATCATCATTTCCATCTGCAATATTATAAAGAAGTTTTAAAGCCATCATTGCAGCATCTGAATCTCGAAAAATAATTCCCGCCCAATGTCGAAGCTTATCATTAATTGTTGAAGAATTGGATTTGACGGCATTGGAATTTAAACCAAATCCACCTAAATTACGAGAATTACTTCGTTTTCGAGTTGCTTGTTTATTCTGTTGATCAATCATTTCTTCGGTTTTAAGTCGATCAACAGGTGATAATGTAGGACTTAGAAGTTGCATGCTACTTCTAGAAACTGTCTCAAAACTACCAACTGGCGCTTCAGGGCCAAAATTATTACTCGATATGGATATTCCGGACGTATTATTAGAATGATTTATTAAACCATTCTCGTCGGGAATATTACTAAGAGATGACGATGACGAATCATTTTTAGCGTTCCCTTCATAAAAATTCGTCGAATGCGAAAGTGAAGTTTGGCTGCCTACAGTTGCACGGCTGCTATTACGTTCGTGTTCTTGTTTTTTGCTGTGTATAAAAAAAATACTAAATAAATAAAAATTAAATAAACATGCATTAAAAAAAAAAACAATTCTTCTTTAATACCTTTTTTTATTAAATCCAACACGTCTTTTTTGTGTAAACGGAAGTAATTCTGTAAATAATGGGATTGGATCTAACAATCCTGAAATAAAAGGCATAATATCACTACTAATCAAAAATGGATCAGCTGTTCCAGGGCATTGAGATAACGATTGTCCAATACTTCCAATTGTTGCAACTTCAAGAACAATCTCACAGCATGTCCTTATAAAGTTAAAAACATTAATAAATAATGAATTGTTTAAATAATTATATACACATATAATCATACTTACTTGTCAATAGGTGTTACTGAAGAAAGGATTAATTCTAAGAAACCATCATATCCAAATAAATTACCCAATAATTGTTGTACACCTTCATAACCGGCAAAAAAATCACCAACAGTTACAAGAGCAGCGGATGCAACATTAGAATCTTGTGTATGACTTATTATTCCTAACATGACTTCTAAACCACCAAATTCTCCAAATAGCTGTTTTGCTTTATCACTCTTACGAAGTACAGAAGATACTACGTTGCAAACTTTTGTCTGAAGCCACGGAAAAGTAGCTCGTTTTGGACGTTGAAGTGAATTACAAAGATTTTTTGGATTTAACAATGAATTTACTCGTGAAATAACTGGAGTTTTGCTACTTGCAATGGAATTTACTTCAGTATTATCGGATGAATTTGGAGAATAACTGATATTCGCAAGAATATACTTCGTTAATTTTATCATCCACTATTTTAAAAAATAAATATTTATTAAATTGATCATTGATGAAAGGCATTTAAGATGAGACATTTAAAAAATAATCTTAAACCTACCTTGACACTTTCAATACAATCCAAGCCACAAACCATATATTCTCTCAGTAACCAAAGAGCCATATCTGCAACCATTATATCTTCTTCTAATCCAAGATAATCCTTCTTAGTAGACAATTCTTGAGTATCATCTGCTACATATTCTACACATGCACTAGAAAGAACTATAGCATCATGGAGTGTTTCGAATCCTTGTAAAGCTTCAAATAACTCCATATTTCTTCCTGTGGCATCAACCAATAATCCAACGATATGTAAAAGAAGAAGATTCTGTTCAGCAATTAGTACTCGTTCAAACTCGTTTAAAATTACGTCCGTTTTAGTTTCAGCGTTTAAGCGTGTATTTAAATCTGATGCCAAACCATCAAACTCGCACATTTGAAATATATCTCTTATAAATTGCAAGTATATACTCAAAAAATTTTTCTCAACGTCTTTGTAACGACTAAGAAGGTCAGTTAACAAGCGTGAAACACTACGCAAGATGATATTAACAACAATAGATCTTGATGGCAAGCTAATTTCCATTAATATACGTGTATATTCCTATTAATTGATAATATGTATTAAATTGATTTCGATTTACTTGTAAATATTTAGAATTAATTTCGATTAACTTACTTTCAATATATAAGAATTGTTCTCACTTAAAATAGTGGCCATATATTCCAACAACCTTGTTACAGCTACTAAATAACGATACACTGGATGTGAATCAACAGTTTGTGCAACTGGAGATCCGGCAGAAAATAATGACGGAGAGTTTGGATCCATCGCTGTTTTATCATATCTTATATCGGGGAAAGTTTCACAGCTTGCTTGAGATAATTCTCCCAATTCCAATACTTGACAAAGATCATTAATATCTCCATTCACATGAATTGCGGAATTCAACATCTTCATCAAAAGATCCACCCCACCAACTTTCCATGCAGCAACTGCATTAAGACAATTTGTTGTAATTAAATCTTGAATACAATTGAGAGCGTGTTGCCGTATATCAAGATGAGAAGAAAAGACCATCGTACGAAATACAAGATTCAAAGCATCAATGTTGCCAACAATCTTCAAATGTGAAAAAAAAATAAAAGTTAATAATTATTTGGTTTTAAATCTACGTAAAATCTAATTTACTTTTTAATTTTTCTCTTACCTTATCTTCATTATCGTTAAGACTTGTTATAAAGAAAACATTAAAGCAGTCTTTAAGAAAACTTTCACGTTCTCCCACTCCATCTTCCAGAACTTGATCAAGTGCTTTAAGCATAGTTGTATAGCCGTCCATCTTTCGAAATTCGGCCTGATTTGCTGTATTATGAAACAATAACTTGCAAATGGTCTCTATTATGTCTAACTTTGATATAGTTGTCACACCTGAATGAGACACACCTTCAGACAATATGCTAGTTAAAGATCGAAGAGCACCTTGAACGCGCATATATTCCTAAAGTAGAAATTTATTAGTATACGAAATATAATAAAATTTGAAAAAAAAATTTATTATACCTTTAACATATCTGAATTATTACTATTAATATTAAATTCTTTAAATGAGATCGTCGAATTTTCTGTGCTTTCATTTGTTGAAACAGATGAGACACTTGTTTCAGAATATTTATCAACTTCATTATCCGAACATCTCTTATCACTACCGCTCGTGTCTGTTAAAGATGAAGAATCATCTTCATCTTCTAGACATGATGATATAACATTATTGTTATCGTTACATAAATTATTTTCGCTGACTAATATATTCGAATTGTCCTTTTCTAACACATCATTTTGATGGCAAGATGATTCTTGATTCGAATGAATTAAATTAAAACGCGGTATTATAGATGTTATTTTATCTGATGAAGGTATGAAAGAAATTCTAAAACATTTTTTTTTTTTAAAAAAAAAAAACAAAATAATTATAATTTTTGAAATATGCATGTGTGTGTACAATTTAATAAAAATTTCATACCTTCTGTCAATTCTTTTATCATTAAGGCTATCACCATGATTAACCATAATTTCACTTGCAAGTGCGTGTAAATTTGGAAATACTCTCCCAAGTTCAGTAAATATCAATTCCCGCATTTCAGCAACCATGTTTGAAACTTTCCCTCCAACAAGGCTACTAAAGAAAGTATTTACATTGTCCCTTTCTTCTTCATTAAAATCATTATCATAAGAATCGCATCGAGAAATAAAATTTTCATCATTTAATGTCATATTTATATCATTGTCATTAATATAACTATTACGATTTTTTGATATTCTTCTACCAATATTTGAAAATCCTAGACCCTTTTTCTAATTTATTATTAATTAGGATTAGAAAAATAAACATATTAGAAAAGTCGTTTTCCTTTTTTTTTTTTTTAAAAAAAAAAAGAAACACTATAACATACCTGAATATCTTCATCTCGAACTTCAAGAAAATGTTTTATAGTTCTAACAATTTCTGATGTTAACTCAGGATCATCTTCGATTAATAAACGTAAAATTTTTTTGAAACCTTGATGTCGACCTATTTCAATTTTATTCCAATCATTTTCACCCAATGTACTAATAACTCTTAAAGTTAATTTTTTAGCTTCAATCGTATTTAATTTTTCCAATAATAATAAAATTCGATAAATTAAATTAGGAGTGTTTGCAACTAATTGTCGATATTTTTCATCCTATAAAATTACAAATTAATTTTGAATTTTAATTATCTTAAAAAAAAAAATATTACTATTAAATTTTAATAATTAAGGTTGCTTACTTTTAATATTAATTCAGCTACATTTAATGCTTTATTAACTAAATCAGCTACTCTTTCAACACCAGGATCTGGCTTTTCTTTGTTAACTTCCCTTTTTAAATAAATAAATAAATAAATTTACGTTAAATATGTATTAAAATTTAAATACTTTAAAATAAATTTTAAAGTATACATTACCGATCAATAGTATTAAGTAAATTCACTAATACTTCTGAACAATCACCGTATATTTTATCCAACGAAAAATCAGTTGGTATAATAATTCCTGATGCGCTCCATTCTTTATAAGCTTCTTGAAAAATATCAAGAAAGTTTTCAAGTTTTTGAATCATCAATTGAACATCACTATATAAATTAAAGAAAAAAAAAAATTATTATTATTTATAATTCATAAAATATAATATATAATGTATGCATATATAAATTTAATTATAATTTAAATCTATTTTTTTTTTTTTTTTTTGAATGCAATTATTTCAATGCGCATATACATTAAATTGCACCTTATGCCAATTTATCTTCTATTTAAAATTCTTGAATCTTGAATTCTATTTAATCCGCCTAACTCTTAAATCTAATTTAATGAATATGATAGACAATAAGTAGTTCTAATGTTAATTTTGGTGGATATCCAGTATTCGATTAATTCTTCCAACTAATTAATATAATTATATAAGTAATCTAAAAGGAACTTATCAATAATGATAAACTTACTCTTTATCTGAGACAGAAAGATATTCCTGCCAACAATTTTGAATACGACGGTAGGTTCTGTGAATAGCCCATTTCTGTCGCAAAGTTGCCATTGCAAAAGTGATAGGCAACACGAATATTAATAAAATTGAAAAAAGATCATCAGCAGATGGGAGGTAGTATTCCAAAAAGATTTCAAACCCTTTTTTTTTTAAAAAAAAAAGAAGAATCACTCTTTCAAATTCCAATTAAAAGAAAATAAAAGTGCCGTTCTTGTTATATGCGAGTATTTGTGATATCATATAATTTTTTTTCTTTGTGATGTTATCATCGAGATCACTCGCAGTTTTATTTGCGGCTAATTTCCTATAATTTCTAAGATTGATTGGCTGAAACCTAAATAAATGGAAAAAATTTTGGCTTGTACGTGAACCAAATTAAGATGAGAACGAATAAGAAAAAAACCAATTCTTCCAAATGGGATGACAAGTATTGTTTTTTTTTATAGGATGTGATACATAAAAAATTTTTTTCGGGAACGGGAACCATTACACAAATTTTTCGGGGCAAACTTCCATATTTTCCATATAAGGTTCTTTTAGTCAAACTTTAGTGAACTAGTTAAAAAAAGCAGTAAATCCCAAAATTCCAAATTATAAATAACCCCAAAAAAGAAATAAACAGATTAACAGATAAACATTAAAATTAGCTTATGTAAAAGGAATAAAGGGAAAGAAATCGATTTAAAAGAATGAAAAATTCATTGTTTTTATTATTTATGTACAACTCATTTAAGATTTCGATCTGACAGAAAAATCTGTGAAACAAACAAATGAAAAACGTCAAGATAATTAAAAACTAAATATCTATGAGTAAATTCACATGAAGAAGTCTTAAAAGCAAGCTAAACTGTTTTGGAGGTAAAAGTTTAAAATGCGTGCTCACATGTTCCCCAAGTATTAATTCGGTATCACTCTTCATTATTATTTTCCGTATTCCTAAATTTTTAAAATTAATTAAATTTCTTATTCTTTTAAACAATAAAATAATTAATTTTGATAATATTTACCAATATTTCTCATTAAAAGGTTTACCATTATATAATAATATAGGTTCTTTTTCCAGAATATCATCACATACATCACTTTTAGAAAATTTCATGGTAACTTCAATACCATCTAAAAATTTTTCACAAGATTTATTCCACATAAAACTTTTACATTTTTCACCATTATTTATTACAGAAACCATAATTAATGGACAAACAGTAGCATTAAATCTGTTGATTGCTTCATGACTAAAACCAGATTTTGAAGATAATATACCAAGAGTATTCTCTGATTTCGATCCCAAAACTACTCCTTCTAATTCTCTAACAGAACTTGGAGGACATTTATTTGAGTAATTTTTACATTGACCTACTAAATTTAACTTTTGTCCATTTGGTAAATTCCACCCACCTCTAAAATCTATTCCAGAATCATTTGCTCCTCCCACTCTACTTGTTATCATACCAAAATTTTTTTGTAAGCATGAAATCGTTTCATATTCATATAATGTACCTTTATATACAGATGATTCAGTATTTATATCTTTTATTAATAAAAAACTTTCCAAATCTTTATGTTCTTTTTTCTGCACTTTTTCACAAGATAGATTTTTCTTTTTCAAGAAAAATTTATGATGTCTTTTGATAAGATCCAGTAAATAATATTCTCGTATCGATAATATAAAATTTCTTGGGCCAAAATTATTTCTAAAACTACCCTTATTTATGAGGGTTAATGATTTTATACTTGAAAATATTTTTTTATTCATTTTAAATATTAGTTAACAGTGACAAAACGAAAGCGAAAAATGTAAGTGTAAACAAAGCGAAAGCGTAGAAACGAGAGAGAGAAAAAAAAAAGAAATTAAAAAATGAGTTTATTTGTATAACATTTGTAACAGGGATTTTACGTGTATTAATTTCTAACTAGGTGACATTGTACCTAACATACATAGTGTGTACATTATAGTGGCGCACAAAAGTGACAAAATCAGTAAATATAATCTGGTATGTACTACGCAATCTACTATTCAGGACCACTTTTACCATCTTGATGATAAGCTTCAGGATGACTTTCTTTTGGTTCAATTTTTAAAGTTTGAGCAGCATGATGTACAGCGTCAGAAAGAACTTCTTTAGCAGCCGTTAAATGAGGATGATTACTTTTTTCTATTTGTGTATTCGTTAAATGATGCTTTTCTGGATCATTATTAGATTTTTCTTTTTCGTCCTTTGGAATTTGTGGAAGTGGTTTGTCTGACATTTTTTTAAAGAATATTAATAATATTTTTAATTTATTGATTTGGATTTTTTTTCTTCCCAATTTATAATCTTTTAATATTATTAACTTTCTTTATGTCAACATGACGTCATGGCCAAGAGAAACGTCATATACATATTGAGGCTTAAAGTTTTTGGCGTTGTGTGTTACACACGTTTCACAAGAACCCTACTAAAGATTCTTACTTTTTGCCCGTGTTTCAACGTTACAACCGATCGTGATAACAGTGATGACAGTTACGGAGTTACTTCTCCTATTACTGTAAAACTCGGATATTAAAAAATCTTTAATTCTGGAAGAAACTAGGCCGATTTTGGGTCATTGTGTCACATAATTGTTCGAGTAGGGTATATATTTAATTATCCTTTTTTGAATATAATATTTATTATTTATTATTATTCTTTAAACCCTACCGAACTTTTTAATGTATCATTAGAGTTTGAAAATTATTATCACGTCAATTGTCATTTCAATTTATATTCGGGTTTTCGGGAAATACTAATTCAAAGTCAACCCAAAAAAAAAAACGCCTAAGACTCCATATTTGGAACATCTAATAGAATAAAAGAATATGGTGAAATAATAAATAATATAAAAACAATAATATTATTATTATTATTAAAAATATACTTAATATATGTTCAACCCACGGAGAAAACTTACCGACACAAATAACAAATTACTGAAAGTAAAATGTTTCAAAGTAATACAAAAAAAATAAGACCAATAAAATAAATGAATAATCATTTGATAACTTTTCTGTAAGTAAAGAAATCTTCTAAATAAGCTGATCTTAATTATTTCATTAATGACTTTTCTGTGGATGAAGACTTTTTTTTAATAAAACAACTAAATTAGTTACCTAAAAAAGAAGTAATGAAAAATATATATTTATATTTATTATAATATATTATATATATATATATATAATAATTAACAATAATTTAATATGAAATATTAAATATTATTTGAATAAAGAAAACGAATATGAAAATATGAAACATTGCGTTACCCGAACTCTCAGTTACTGCGGCCAAATAATGATCATTCATGACAAATTGAGTGAACAATGATTGTAATACAAAATACCAAATACAAACACATGAACTTATTAATTTAACTTTAAAATATATTTTGTATAGGAACAATGTCCGATTTAAGAAAAATTTAGATTTTTTTTTAATTTAAATAAAGCTGAGAATAACTGTGATTTACGATTATTATCATTTTTATTTTTTTCTTTGTTGACATTTAATTTTAATAATTGTAAAAATCAAAAAGTACTAATTAAAGATGGCTCAAAATTATCTTCAAGAATATCAAAGTAAATTCAAATTTAAAAATTTCTTTCATATAAATTTATTAAATATTATGGAAATAATTAACCATTTATAAAATAAAAATTCTTTCTAATAGGTCAACAACATCAAGAAAATGATATTTTTACTTTTAATTTTACCCAAAATGGTTATTCTCATGAGAATGCATATACTGACTCTCAATTATTTCAACTATTGCAATTAAACACAATTACTCATTCTACTGAACCGAATCCTCTAGATAAGAATATCACAGATGATTCTTCTAAATCCAAGTGCGCTGATTGTTTAACAACTTCTGCTCCGAGGTGGAGAGTTCGTCAAGATGGAGAAAAAGTGTGTAATGCGTGTGGTCTATAGTAAGTTTTCAGTCTTCAATCCAATCTTAAATCTTTTTTTTTTTTTTGTTTCTTATTAATTTTTGTTTAATCTTATTTTCTAATTTCTATGTTTAGTCGAAGAAAGCATGGTAGTAAACGACCACTTGAGATGTTAAAAGAATGTAATACAATAAACTTACTCAACCAACCGGAAATTTGCATAAGTTGTGGGATTAATGAATCTAAAGGGGAAGGATACTGTAATGCTTGTGGTTTATACGCTGTTTTTAATTTTTTGAATTCAGGGGATGAGAACATGAATGCAATAAATCCTCTTGACCACATAAATAATAATCTCACAACTCTTAACGAAGAAAATATAAATATGGACCAACCCAATTATTTTCAAGATTATCAAAGTAATATTATTTTTCAAATATTATGGAAAATAACACCAAGTTAATGAGTTAACGTTTAATTTCTTTTTTTTTGGTAGATCAATTCTCCACTACATATCAAGAAAATGATATTACCACATATGATTTTATGCAAAATTATGAAAAAAATAACAATGAAAATAACACTCAGGTTGACCCGAAACAATTACAGTTAACTTATTTCAACGCGGAGAATTCTCTAAACGATGATAATATAATGGATGATTTTTCCTGTGCTGACTGTTTAGCAACTTCTGCTCAAGTATGGGAGATTCTTCAAGATGGGAAAAAATTGTGCAGTGAGTGTGGGTCTTAGTAAGTTTTCAATTTCCAATTTTATTTTTATATTTTATTTTATTTTATTTTTTTTTTGGACTTATTAAAATTATTTAATTCTTTTGTATTTAGTCGAAAAAAGTATGGCAGTAAGCGACAGCTTGAGATGACAAGAAAAAACAGTGCACTAAACATATTCATAGACCCAGATCAACCAGAAATTTGCGTAAATTGCGAAATTAATAAATCTATTGAAGGAGGCCATTGTAACGCATGTAAATTGTACGCTGTTTTTGATTCTTCGAGTTCAGGGGATGAAACAAATACTCCTGACTATACAAGTTATGGTATGATCAATCAATCAAACCTTAACAAAGGAAAAATCGTAAATATGGATCAACCAAATTATTTTCAAGAGTATCAAAGTAAATTTTGAGACAAAATTTCTTTCAAATTATTTATGAAGATAAATATGAAGATACGGAGCTAACTGTTTTAAATTTTTTTTTTGTAGATCAAAACTCCAGTTCATATCAAGAAAATGATTTTAATTCAAATAACTACAAACAACAAAATCATTTTATCGAGACAGATCTACAATTTAACGCAACTAATAATTACGAGGCTAATATAACAGATGCTTCTTTAAAAATCTCATGTGCTGATTGTTTAACAACTACTTCTCCAAGATGGAGAGTTCGTCAAGATGGGGAAAAAGTGTGTAATGCATGTGGATTATAGTAAGTTTTCGATTATCACTCCTTTTTTTTCTAATTAATTTTATTTAATCTAATTTGTTTGTTTAGCCGAAGAAAGCATGGTAGTAAGCGGCCATTTGAGATGACAAGAGAATACAATACAAGAACAATTTTCGCAAATCAGCCAAAAATTTGCGTATATTGTGAATCTAGTGGAGAAAAACATTGTAATGCATGTGGATTGTACGCTACTCTTGACTTTTTAAATTCGAAGGATGAGAAAATGGGTGTAAAGAACACTCAATCAAACCATAACGAAAACGATATGGATCAACCTAACTTTCTTCAGGGTTATCAAAGTAAATTCAAATTAAGTTTCTTTCAAATAATTTTAATAATTAACATGGAGTTGACTTAAAAAAAAATATTTTTTTTTTAATAGGTCAATACTTCATAACATATCAAGAAAATAACAATTCGATATATAATTATATACAAAATGATTATTCTCTTGAAAATACTTGTGCTGAATTACAAAAATTACAATTAAACACTTCTACTTATTCTACCGGGCAGTATTCTCTAAATGATAAAAGTGATAATAACAAGAAAATTCTATGTGCTGATTGTTTAACCACTTCTGCTCCAATGTGGAGGATTCGTCAGGATGGACAAAGAGTTTGCAACGCATGCGGATTACAGTAAGTTTTAATTTTCAATCATCTTTTTTATTATTAAATTTTATTAAAAATTTTCATTTCAATTTAGCCGAAGAAAGTATGGTCGTAAACGACCATTAGAGATAATGAGAGAATGCAAAAATAGAGTTAGAAGAAGAACCATTTTTGCAGATCCAGAAAGTTGCGCAAATTGTGGAACCGCCGAATCCACTAATTGGAGAATAATTGGCGGGAGAAGATATTGTAATGCTTGTGGATTGTGCGCGATAATTAATAGGAGACCACCAAGAAGCTCGAGAAGTATTAAAAAATAGACTTTATCCATACTATACTACCTAAGATAATAGGATATAATTCGAAATCTATGATCATATGATTATTTAATTTCATTTATAAAGCTAGCATTTCAATACAAATGCAAATTAAACACTTGTATTATGGTTTATTTATTGTTGATTTTTCTATGTATTAAAATTTAATAAACTTGTAGGCATAATATTTAATTTAATTACGTTATATTAATTATTAATTAAATGTAATACCTGGTGAAATAGTTGAGTGACTACATTTAACATTACCATAAAGTGACATTGATTTTTAATAGCTTCTCCTAATTCACAATTTAGCTTTAACTTTTTTTACTGTTTTATAATCTGCTCCTCGACTACCTAAATGCAATATCATCTCTAGTATTAGAAACATGTGGCAACAAAATTTGCTGATACGGATTTTATACTATGGTAATTTTTTATGTTATTTGGAAGAGAATAATTTGTACAATTTTCCTTACAATCATATTCATGTCGATAAATATTCCCCTCTCCTGAGCAATAATAATTATCCATGATCAGAATAACCTATCTTTTTTTTCCTCATTTTTCTATTTATGCTTAATTTAAAATGAAAGTAACAAATTTTCGCGAAAAAATATAAAACGAAAAACATAAATGACTAAGAGTAGAGCGACAAATGAGAGGCCTAAAACGTCGTGCCGGTGATCGGAATACCCACCCGAAAAAAAGCTCATTTCAAATCACGTGCCACAAACCTGTTACTGTAGCTTCCCGTAACTTTTTCCACCCTCACGTGATTTTGTGAAATTCATCACCGGCATCACGCCCACCGCGTTTTCACTATTTATACTTATCTGAGGGACTTGTTTTTTTTGCTTCACAAAATTATTTTTTTCACATCCCTTTAAATGTCACCGGTAACGTGGAGTGGAATTATAGCCTAATGATCGGCAGGTTACACAAAATTTCATATAGAAATTTCATATGCCGATTAGTAACTTTGTCCATGATAAAAGTTCCGATTTGTCATAATAACCCCTGTTCAAATTTTACGCAGTTATTCTTTTCAACTTTCTTTAACGTACTATGTTATTACATCGCAAACACTTAAAACTTTACTTAGACGCGTAATTGCAGTTTGTA
>QZLH01000169.1:0-17519 GCA_003833135.1 Oehlia diaphana | reverse complement strand
ATTTGGGACCGGAGAAAATTCAATTTGTGAAGAAACATTAGCAAAAACCCATTCAACGAAACCTGAGTCTAATACAACTTTTTGGCTTGAAGCTCCCTTTTGTGTAAGTGGTCTATGGCAAAAGTCCATTATATAATCGCGCTCAACTTTTTTTCTCCTCCACACTATTTCTCTTGCTTGGCAAATACATCTTTGACCATATATGTTTTGACAATCTAAGCAAATAAGACAAATTGGACAGGCGTTCAAACGAAATTCTAAAAGAAAAGTCATTATTATTCAATAAAACGAAAAGAAAAATTTATGATAAATTTTTTATGACTCGTAATTTATATTACACGACTTGCACGTGTTATATGTCAAATGTCACGTGTTATGTTTATTTTTCAATTTGCCGGCAACCCGAGAGCCCGACAACCCGACAGATTCTCGGCAACAAAATTTCAAGTGTCCCGTGAATTTTGGATATTGCTGTAATGACAAATACTTTCCATTGAATAAAATATTTATTAACAGTTAATAAACTTTTATACTGAGATTATACATAATTTTGATTTATGTACGTCAAAAAAGTTTAAATTAATACGAAGTCATCAGTAAATGACGTAAACATTAAAAATATTCCCCTTATTGGTAGAACATTATTGTTAATAAACATAATAAACAGGTAATATAATAAATATAAAAAATAAATATGTTGTGACTTGTGAAATGGTTTCTTTTTATGTTAATTCCTTTTTTGATGCAGGTCCGTTGATTATGTGCATGAATTAAATATTAAATACAGTATAATAAGGATTTTTTGTTTAAATTTTAATTAAAATACCATTTATGTATTTATCCGCTTGTTCACAAAGTCCAATTGGTTTTCGCGTAAGTCGGAAAATAAAAATGATATTCGATCAAAATTCTAGAACTGATTACAATAGATTATTATTGTATACCCAAATGCAAACATCGTATTATAAATAAAAGCAATAACTCAAAAAAAAAAAAAAAAAAAAAAAAAAAAAAAAAAAAAAACTTTTCTCCCAGCATTTTCTCTAATTGATGTTGTTTCTTTCCCGATAATATCCATCCAACTAGTCATGGTAGAACTTGATAATAATTATGCGCGAATGTGTCGTTTCGATCAAACTACAAATAATACGTATTGTGCATGTGATTTTAGAATAAACATTCATCGTTGCGATCATAATGAATTTTTTTTAAATGCTAGTTGGATAACACTTGTATTGACCTTATTCAATTCAACATTTGGAGCAATGTTTTTATATTATTTAATAAAAATAAAAGGTCAGCCTTTCTTTCTTAATCCTACAAGAGGAAGGGGTATCATAAGGCCCAAACCACTACACTCATTTCATTTATTAGTTTTAGCTTATAATTCAGGTAAGCCCGTTAACTTAATCACGTGATGTAATGAACTTAATTAATAATTTATACCGTTTTCTACTAGCGTTGGCATTTAATATTATATGCTTGATTACAGAATCATATCCTCACGTTATATGGGCAGAATGTAAGCCTTTTAAGTCTTTATATACATACATATAAATGTATGATTTTTAATTCTCGATTTTTAATTTATATAATATTGATATAGTGGGTAATTATTTACCACATGGAATATGCGGTTCGATTGGAATTTTTACTCCGTTAAGCATTGGTAAGTTTATGATTAACAATAAAGTTTTGCTCTTTAAAATTTTAATCCTAAATTTTCAATTTTTATTAGTTTATTCAACACCGTCCGTCGATTCTGATTCAGAAGATTCTTTAACACTGAATAGAAAATTTTTAGACATAATAGGAATTATTTGTATCATTCATCCGTACATTATATTTATTCCAATTGTGTTATTATCTGGATATTATTCTGATATCAACGATTTGGAAAATGCAATGCTTTATTTTAAAGCACATTATATATGCTGGACAGTTTGCGCCATTCTTTATATTGCTCTATTAACTTATCTTTATTATAGGCTTATTTATGTAATTAATTATCAAATTAAAAATATTAAACATTATGATGCCAATAATTCTGATCTTAATTCCTGGAAAAGGGCTAAAAGAAATGTTAGTATTATATTAAATATATTTATATATATATATTTTTTTTTTTAAAAAAAAAAAATGATTAACCCAATTCAATTTTTTTAGATAAATGGTTCATTGTTATCTATAATTGGAGGAGTAATATTCCAAACCATTCTTTCAATATCATTTGCCGTTTCCTATAAAGAAATGACTATATTTATTGATGGAGTAAATTTCTTATATTATTTATGTTGGAATTTATTTATTCCATTTAACGGATTTATTAGTGAGATAGTATTTTTATACAAGTAAGTCATTTAATTTTGCTTCATTTTAATACTATAATTAAATCTTGATTTAATTAATTAATGAATTTATTTATTTATTTATTTATTTTTATTTTTTTAGTACTTTTTCACCAGGTAAGCCAAAATGGTCGCTCACATTAAAAAGTAATCAGAGTCAAACAAAGCATTATGAAACTAATATTGATGATAGCAATGTTAGTATTATTGGATATTGATGACTCCTTTTTAATTGTATCATCATAAACATTTCTTGTAAAATTTATTAAAAACACGATAAAAAATTGTAGTAAAGCTTAAGCTCACGTGATATAAATCTCCACATAAAAATTCTAATTAGGACAAATTTATCCGAACGAGTTTAGGTTCACCCTTCTATATAATAAATTTTTTAAAGTAATCATCACGTGAAAAATACAATCATGATCTAGGTCTATTTTAAGGATGCTCTATGAATTACCCACGCCAGTTCGCTTTTTTAGCAATTAGTGATTGCAATATGTAAATTGCCTAAAAAATAAAGTACTAAAAGTAATCAAGTATATTAAATATATTCAAAAAATTAATATAAACTCATGTAATGTACTCATTAATTAAAAAATCATATGTTATTTGAATATATTATACGAATGTAAATTTTATTATAATTTATGATCCAGATTTTTTATTAGTATCTTTGATTGTATATTTTCCGTACTACAATGCCAAAAAAAAAGAAGATTAAGTCAAGAATACAAAACAAAATATTCAAAAAATTAGGTTCGAACATCACGTACATTTTTCTCTGGATCATAAACTTCCCAACGACTAGCGGGAAAAATATGTTTATTCTTTTCATACCAATTCCTTTCAACAACCTTACCCGCATGAGACTAATTTCATAAGTTAAAATAAAGTTACCGAGTGTATTCACAAAGTACGAAAAACAAATGTTTCTTACCTCATCTTTTTCCACAGTAGCATCATGTGTTAATCGGATATCATCATGTACATCGAAGTTAAATAAGGGGCCTGATTTGCCTCTTGCCTTATTGATGATAAAATCATAAAATGTGTAATGCTAAAAATAAAATAAAATAAAATAGAATATTAATAAAAATTTTTAAAGATTTGAAGCGTATAAATTGATATGGCTCGAGTCCTCACATGTGGAATAATCAGATCCTCCTTCACATAAATTAAATTGTCTACACTAACACCACGTAATTCATGAAATTGCTGCCTACATTTCTCTAGAAAAGTAGCGATTGAATCTCCTTTCTTACATGAGACAGTTTTACGATGACCTGTACCATCCCAATAAGAATAAGTGACACTTATTTTCTCGTCTATTTAAAAGTATCCAAGATCTTAATAAATGTGTCATTGAAATCATGATTAAAAGAAACATACTCTTTATCTCTTCTTGTTTTTGCAACCATTCTAATCGCAATTGTTCCCTTTCTTTTCTTTCTTCTTCTTCTCTATCTCTATCAGGTAAGAAAGATGTATCAACATTAGGATTTTTACCAAGTTTAGGTTTCTTTTTTGATGGCTGAGAGGCTACTATATAATTTTAATAACGAAATTAATAAATATTTACAAAGTAAGCTTTCAATATACTAATCTCATACCATCATTATTCTCTCCATTTCCATTATCTACTATTAATTTTGGATTTTCGTTTTTAGTTTCCATATCCCCGCCCTCTTGTTCCTCATCGCCGTCTTCAACATCGAAAGATAATTTGACCTTTTCTGTTTTCTTGCGCTTTTTCTTAAACTTATCATATCTATGATTTAATCAGCGGGTTAGTTAAATTTTTAAAAAAAAACTTTAAATAACTTACTTTAATTCTGCCGTTCTTGCTGCTTCACGTTCCTTTTGGACTTGTATTTCTTTTCTGATTTTCTGAAAATCTTCAAGTTTGACCAAACCGATTGTCTCCTTTTTTAACGAATCTTCAACATCTTCGTATTGCGTAACGAATTTACTGTTTGTTATGTTAACTTGATTATCCTTTTAAATAAGTAAATTGTAAATTATTAAACAATTAGAAATAATTATCTACATTTTTTTCTTAATATGTTTTAACCAAATTCAATTCAATTATAAATACTACAAAAGAACTTACTCACTTTAGTGATCTTCTCCCGCTGTTTTTCGAATTCACTCATCATCTTGGCTCGTTGTTTCTCTAACATTGCTTGCCTTTGGCCTTCCGACGATGCACCTTTGTATTCCGCCATGTTTGTTTTTATTATAATTATCGTAAAGTGAAAAACGAAGAGAGAAAAAAAGGGGGTTTATATGTATTACATTCACATATCATGTGATAGCATCAATCACATGAGGGTTTTATGAACTTCTTTGTACCACTTTTGAATTTTATTTTATGTAACATTTGAGACTTTCTTTCAAACATCTTTATAACAATTATTAAATTATATGGTAAATAATATAGAGATTTATTGTTAAATTTATCTTTGACTTAAAAAAAACCGTTTCCAAGATAAATGTTGTACAAAATAAATCCAACAAATTCGTTTGAAGTTTTTTTTTTTTGATATAATAAAATAATATGATAAATAAATAATTAATATTTCATTGATCATTATCCGAATTCCTGTACTACTTAAAAAAAATAAAATAATTACGTTTCTGTTCTTTACTGTTTATGACTAGACTGCTTGATTTTTTGTGTCATTACAAGATTTTATTAATCACAACAAAAAAACACTTTATTAATCATGAGAATAATGATATAAAAATATCTCCTACGAACTTTTTTTTTCTTTCCTTAAACAACATCCAAGATTTTGTAAATGATAATCAAATGGTATTGTTAATCGAAAATAAAAGTGACTTTTGGCTTGGAGATATCTTAGCAGAGTACGATGTTAAAATCGTTTTTGATTTTCGCGATATAAATGTAGATCATGTTAAACTCGTAACCCCAAAGCTTGTACGTGATATTTTACGTAACAAAAAACTTTGTATTGATTATATTAAAGAGACTTTATCTACATTTAGCCGTAATGAGATTATTGTCAAATTGCTGCGCTTTGTCCTCAGGGATAAAGCTTATGATGACCTTACAGGAGTACCTCTTGTGCCAGTTTTAAATGATTCACATGCAGCCTTTGGTGATAAGAAATATTACCTCACTAATCATTCGGAACGAAAGTTGTTCCCAAAATATGGTCCTAGTGTATTTGTTGACGATATTATGGATCAAGATATAAAAGAGATATTTTTAAGAGAGGATTTTCAGAAAGCAAATAATATCGGATTACTTGATCTAAATGATTTTAATAAAATTCTGAAATATGAATTGCCTAAGCAACCAAGTCTAGACTGGAACCCTAAGTCTTCATCTATTCCTAATAGATGTTGGCTTAATGCAATTTGGGACTATATTTTAGATTCCGATTTTAATTTAGATTTATTTGAGGAATATCCTCTTCTTCCTATTGATAAACCTCTTAATCCTAAAATCGTTTCCGAACAACTTGTTTCGTTAAATTCGTCAAATCCATTAATTCGGTATCCTCTTAACTTTAATCATGAACCTATGGTGTTGGTACTTGAAAAACTTGGTGTTCGCTTTACAGACTTTCGTAAAGCTGAACCATTGAAGCCATATATTTATGACTGGAATTTACAAAATGTGTTGCGAATTATTGGAATCCTGCAGAAGTTTAAGGATATTCCAATGGAAAAATTTCTTAATCCTTTGGATTCAAAGGATAGAGAATCATTCAGGAGATTTGTAATTGATAATTGGTCTAATTGGTCTGAATTAGGACATGGTAATTTATATATACGTATATACATATATTTATTCGACGAATAACAATTTAATTATACTAATTTTGTTTCAATAGTAGAAAAAGTGAAAAATGAATTTTATAATATAATACGACTATTACCAATTTGGCCTACCCATTCTAGAGATAAAACTTACATGTCTCCTAAAAACGGTTACTTGCTTCCTCAGGGTCTCGTGTTTTACTCTCCTCTAAAAACGGATAGCAATTATTTTGATATCGAATCAGAAAACGAGTGGTTAATTTTGAATAAGTTGGACGTTCCCGTTATAAGCTTCAATTCTTATATTACTAACGTTTTTTATCACATTAATAGCGTTGATCCGTCAGATCCGGATTATATGAGGTTCATACGTAGTTTATTAAGTCTTCCATTAGATATGATTCCTGAATCACTTGAACGTTTTAATTTTATTCCAAATGAGAATTATACAAAGTTGATGAAAGCTAAAGAATTATATGATCCTTGTGAAGAACTTTTTAGAGAGGTATTTGTAGGATCTAATCAATTTCTCCCACCGGAACTAAGAAAAGGATGGATTTTAAACGGTCTCATAAAATTAGGGCTTAATCGTGCTACGGATAGTAAATCATTTATTCGTGTTGCGGAAGAAATTGAAAATTTATCAAGAATGCCTACACCCCCAGAGAATTTGCGTGAACGGGCAAAAATAGTAGTTCGCCATTTTTACTACTATGCGACTGAATTAAATTTATCCAGCGAAGCTTGGGAAAAACTTTCAAAGATCAAATTTGTTCCCTCAAAACCTGTTAATCCTCCTTTCCTTGAAACAGCATATTCAAAGATTCCTGAATTATATGATTTCAATTCGCTTTGTCTACCTAAATATCGGAATATTTGTTGGACTCAATGTCCAATTTATGATGATGATGTTCTGCCAGATTCGAATATTTGTAGATTATTTCCTGAAATGAATGAGATTGAAACTCAAATTGTAATAAATCATCTTTACGCAATTATAAGGAACATTGTAAGAGCTGACTTATCAGGGTGGAAAGATGCTAAAATGTCAGAATTACTTCGTACAGTGATTTTTCAAATATATAAACATTTGAATGTAGTTCCGAAACAAGAATTAAAATCATACTTAAAAATAAAACTGAAGGCCGATCCCAAAATCCTTCTCAATGGAGAAGACCCTTTCGATCCTTACAATTGGGTTTCTGGAAATCAATTAATATTGAACATTGATGAAGATATCGATTCAGGAAATAGAGCAGTATGTGGCCATCTAGCAATATGTAAAAAATTACTTCATATTTGCGAAGCACAGGAAATGAAAAGTCCATGTATGAATATACGAGTTCCTGATGAATATTCACAACGAGATAAAATTGCAAAATCGTTTGCCAGATTTTTAGATGAAAAACCTAATTTAGTAACTAATAAGAGTCCTCAACAAAATTATGAAAGAAACGGAATGCAAAAATTTCATGATATTTTCTTTAACGTCCATGGAGAAATAATTGGCTCAAATCGTTATGTATTAGCAGCTTCAGCTAATTATTTTGAAAGGATGTTCACCGCGGGGACAATGGAGTCTAACCCATGGAAACCAGTCTATGTCAACATAGATGACATAAAACCTGAATCATTCCGTATTATGTTGAAATGGTTATACGGTAGAAGACTTGAAGATGCTCTATCAGAGATCAAGATGCCACAGGCGATCGATGAGATCTCTTTTTATTTGGAAATCTATATTGATTTACTAAATGCCTGTGAAAAGTATGACCTGCAAGAACTTAAAAGGCTTATTGAACACAAAATTGTTAATAGCGATTTAATTAGGGCTCAAAATGTTCTTGAGGTTAAGAAATGGGCTGAAAAATACAATGCTATGCAACTCTTTTCGTATTGCAAGGATTATAAGAAAGAAAATTTAGCTCTTTTAGTCAGGCATCGTTGTGCAGATCTACTCGATGTAGATGAGGATGAATTATCAGAACTACTCGATGTAGATGAGAATGAATTATCAGAAGCGTTAGATGATTATGAAGATGAGATTGATAACTTGGAAAGTAGCGAAGAAGATATTTGGGATTGCAAAATCGATACGGAATTTGAAAAGTACAGTAGTTGGTGAAAAATAAAACTATTTCTTCATTGATTAACAATTTATTTTGGTATAGTATTTAGTAGTTTCATATTAATAAGCTTTTATTTTATAATGTACCGTATATTACGTACAATCTCTTTTTTTTCGCATTTGTATCTCACTGTTGACCGAAATTTTGCTGTGTACTTCTTTATAGAGTTTGACTCTGTATATTATTAATAGACTAATAGAACCTAAAAGGATAAATCAAAAGGTATACAAAGTAAAAAATTGTATGGAATTGCAATTGAAAAAAAATAAAAAATTAATTTTGAGATTCGGAAAGGCTTCCGCGGCAAATAAATTTTTAATGTTGGATTTAATATTTATAAAGATAATAAATTTACAATAAGATAAATTTTTTCATATCTAAATTTTTTTTTGAAACAAATTCACTTATCTAATTATTAAAAGAAAGGGCCATAAAAAGCCATAAAGAGATATTTTATAAAAATATTTGATTTAGTTGTAACTTCTGTATTTTGAATTTGTGTAGCAATAACTTCCCCATCTTCAAAATTAATAGATTCTTGAGGATTGCTATAACCGAAATGATTTGGTTCATTAGGATTTATCGGTTTAATATAATGTTTAGGAGCGATATCTTCAATACGACCATCTAAATAAGGTTTGACGGTTCGTTGGTCACTAATATAATTTCTAAGGGAAACATCTAAGCTTTCCAACGGAATCACATCAGTAATTGGATATGGAATTATTCTAAAATAGAATTTATCAATTTTGCGCGTAAAAATAAATAAATAAATAAATAAAAAATAAAATTAAAAAATAAATTAAAATTAAAATTCACAGAAAATGTATATACTGTATATATAAAAATTAGAAAACTAAAAATTTGATAATTACCCATCACCAGTATTTGAAACAAAATCATTTGTCAAAATTTTATATATACTATTCGAATCAAGAAACTCAAATTTTCCAGTTTTCGGATTTCTAATTATAACGTCCGTAACTCTATTATAAATTAACTTAGTAGAATCATATTTAAATCTCATTCCTGAAACTTGAATAAAACTAGTAACAGTCTTATTTGATATTTTATTTTTGTATCTACCAACAACACTTTCTAACATATCCGAAACATTTTGTCCAGTCATTTTAATTTCAACTAGAAAATTTTTAAATGGAAGGACAGTATTGATATCCGCTAAAGTAATATTTCCTTTCAATAGTCCAGCTCTAATTCCACCCGCATTTACTAAGGCTGCATTACTTTCATTTCTCGATACTAACATTGCATCAGTTACTAAATTTCCTATAGAGCATTCTTCTTGTTGGCAAGTACTCTGAACAAATTCGTCATCTGCTGTTCCTATAACTGTTTTAACATAATCATCGAAAGGTGCACGCCATTTTTCTACAAGATCTAGAACTTTAGAATCTTGAGTAACTGATTGGTCAACTAAAATTGGTCCTCCCGTATAATTTACAACTCTTCCATCTTTGTCGAGAGAAATATCAAGATGACCAATATATTTTCCAGCCCAGAAAGCCTAAAGTGAATTAAATAAGTTTTTTCTAAAAAAAAAAGCTTTACTATTAATAACCCTTTTAAGGCAACTTACTTGAACGACTAAAGTATTTTCACCCTTAGCATTCTCTACAACAGTGGGATATGGACCTGAAATATAATCTGGCAAAGTCGTATCATTTGCCAAAAGTGAATGGCTATGTCCACCAACATGAACAGCGACACCATGAGTTCTAGCAGCAAGTTTTCTATCAGGCCCATAACCGTTATGAGAAAGAGTCAAAATTCGTTTAATTCCTTTAGAGTGAAGTTCGTCAACATAATTTTGAACGATTGGAATAGGATCATTGAAGGATAAAGTAGGGCCACTATTTGAGATACCTCCCGTTGTCTAATTGAAGAGAAGGAGTTGTTTCATATTAAGTATAATTTTAATACTAGTTAAGTTATAAATAAAACGATACTAACTTCAGTAATGTATCCTATAACGGCGAGATCATATTCCTCGAAGATATGATATGGTTTTATGTATTTACCAAGTGTGGGATTCAACGTTGTGTTGATATTAGCACATACAATTGGCATAGTCAAACGTGAAAGATGATCCGTGAGCACTTCTGGACCATTATCAAATTCATGATTTCCAATAGCCTGAACAAGGGGAAATTAAAAATTAAATTAAATACAAGAAATACTCAGAAAATAAATAAGAATTTATACTATTACAAAAAGATGGTGCTTACTGTAATATTATATTCGAGTAAATTCTATTATTTTCGTGATAAGTGTGAGTAGAAGGTTTAAATTTTATTGTAACATGAACGATTACATAGAATAATTTACTCACCAAAACTTTGGAAGCTAACTCTCCCTGAAAAGAGAATAAGTGGAAAAAGAGTGAAAAAAAATCATAAAAAAATAATTGAAAGATTAAGGATCAAACTTACATCATAGTATGTGAAGAACAAAGTTCCTATTTTATAAACATATAAAAGAAAAAGATTATTAATTTCGAAATTAGAACCCAATAAAATAGATCCAAAGAAACATTCCTCACCTTGGAATTGATCTCCACCATCTAACAACAATGTATTTTTATTTTCTTTTCTTAACTTGTCAATAATCGTTTTATGTCTAGCGGTACCACCATAACAACTTCTCTTTTCGGATTGTTCCTTAGTACAATTAGTAGCAGCAGAATTTATTTGATCATAACGAGAATGCACATCATTTGTATGAATAATTGTTAAATTAAACAATTCATCTTTTTCAATTAATGGAATTGATGGTGAAAATACATAATAAAATGTAGTAGTAAGGAATGAAACGAAGAACGTGTTTAATATAAGGATTAAAAAAAATAATTTCTCCATTATTACATAAAATATTGATAAAGTGAATTATTGCTACCTGAAAATTGAGTAAAAAAAAAAAACTTCTTTATGCGAAATTTTTACAGATGATTTTATGATTTCAACATTGTGCAAGATCAAAATATGAGTACAAATCCGCCAAATTTTAAATTAGAGTCTTATTATATCATTATCCTCAAATGGTTAGGACAAGGTTGGCGTATTTAACTATAAAAGGGTTGCGGCTAGCATTTAAAAAAGTTACATACTTGTGTCACACTGCATCGTCGTATCACACGGGATGTAATTATCACATAATATGTGATATCCGCGATATTTTTATTATAACAGGAAAACATATACATACAGTAGGCGATCAAAAGTATATGGATACCTCTCAAATTAAAAAAATTCTCATACATATAATATAAAATAAAGCTAAAAATATAAAGTAAACATATTTATTTTATCTTCATTTATTGAATTATTACATAAAAATAAAGGCACTAATAATTTAATTTATGGCAGCAATTTTCCATGCATTATATTGATTAATTTTCTTATAATATTCTGAAGAAATATTTTTTTGCATTTTAAAATGATAGTAAAGTATGTCAGAAAGTGGGTAAATAATTGTTTTTATATCTGCTCAAAAATTTTTAGTAAATTTAAAACCAGATTTCTAATCTTAATGTTTTTGATGATTTTAGTGCAAATGATTTCATGTTTAATAAAAAATTAACTAAAAAAGGAAAGTCAGAACATTTGTTATCATAATCTTAAATTCAAAATCATGTGTTATTCATGTCATATAGCCATATAGTAATCTACAATTTCATAAAATAAGATGTCTATATACTTTTAATTGCCTATAGTACTATAAATTATACTATAAATATTAATAATATTCTAAATTGAAAATATTGATGACTAAGGGAAGCGTGTAGTCATATAATTTATAATAAGACTATCAATAGCACAAAAATTTATTTAAAATATAAAGTCCAAAAATAAAGTACTTTAGTTTGAATAATTTTGTATTATTTTATTATTATTTTTGTAAAGACATGTGAAAACATACCTATAGAATACAAATATATTAAATTAATAAATAATAAAATGTTTTTTGTTAAAAAAATAATATTATATTTTCCAGTAAAGAGATTCAGTCTAAATTTTCACTAAGCAATTCGCACTCTTTTTAAAACTTCTTTTGATATTTTCTCCAAAGTATAATATTTAAGTTTAAATAAAACTTTACTACCAATACCTATTTTTTTGATAATATATTACAATTCTTTTATTATAATATTATCATAAATTTTGATATAATTATAAAAATATTATGCATAACAATATAAATATTAATATGATATTTAATAAGGTTAGCTATAATATTAATATGCCTTTCATCAAGAAGTTTTCCATTCAAATGTTACACTTTAGGTTCTATTCTTTTTTGAAATATTACTAAGAATTTGTGATTTTATTGATTTGCCAGTGACTTCATTATAAATTCAGTTGATAATTCAGATTTTTGGCCATTATAATCCTTGAAATCAGGTTAATCATGTGATCAGAAGAATAATTAATTGAAGAATAAATGAAATACTGAATGAAATATGGATAAATATTTAACTGAAGGAAAAATATTTAACTGGAATAGTTAGAAGAAATAATAGATTATATTTATAATTATTTATTTTTAGAATAGTTTTATTTATAGTTTAATTATTATTAATTCAGAACAAATAATAAATAGAAGCATTTTCTTATAATTCTAGTCAAATTTTTAAAGAAAGGTAGAAATATATTAGAATATATAGAATAATTAATATCAAAATATATAAATACAAGTGGAATTTGATAGGAATTCTGCAGTCTTTTTAACTTAATAAATAAATTTATTAATTATTAAAAGTTATTTTAAATATGCTCATGGTATGCCTGAGAGTTAATTAATAATAAATCCAGATAAATTAAAATACAGGGAAACTCTTCAAGTTTGAAAATGATGAAATAATAATAAAATATGGGAGAACTATCACAGTTTAAAAGAAAAAATAAAGAATTAATAAGAATCTAAACCAAGCATAATAAAAGAAGAATATGTTATAAAAAGAAAAGATTAAAATACTTGTTTATTCACAAGTGGCAAATGTAAGTGATACTGTATTTGAGTTTCAGATTTGACAATTAACTTCTGTTGATTATGATTTATTTTTTTCTGGAATTGAATCTTCTCAGCAGATTTAACAGTAATGTTAATAATAGTTTTGGTACTAGTTCAACACATTTTGCAGAATATTCAAAATTGAATTCAATTTTGAGTTTATTCATACGCTCTTCTAGTTTTAATTTATAAGCTTTATTGTTTTTCTTGCTATGAATTTTGTGTTTAATGTTAAAGAGATTTGTAAACCATTACAGAAGTGATGTCATTTTGATGGTAAAAATGAAACAAAGTTCTGAGAACACTGCCAGAATCTAAAAAAAAAAAATGATTTTTATTTTTTATTTTAATTTATAAAATGAACCTAATTATTGTACAAATGACCGAACCTTATATATTAGAATTAAAAGCTATTTATTAAGCTATAAACTAAAACACGTCTGATTCTTACGAAAATAGGGTATTGCCATCTTGATTAGAAAATATTAAAATAAGCGAGAAAGAGGTATTGTAATAACCGAAAATTAATCAATGGATAAATAATTAGCCGATGGGTAAACATTTAACCGAAGGAATAATATTTAACCGGAATAGTTAAAAAAAAATGATAGAATATAGTTACACAATATTATTTATAGTTATTTATTTTTAGAATAATTTTATTTATAGTTTAGTTTAGTTTAGTCACGAGATAGTCACATGATAATATAGAAAAGATAGAAATAGTAAAAATAGTTTTCTTAAATTGTTATAGAAAGGAGTGGTTTTTGACAAGATTTCCATATTCCAGTTCTTTCCAGTCCAGTTTATTTTAATAAAGAACTCTCACTACATCGGTGGCAACATACAATAAATTTTTATCCTATAGGCGGCAGGTGTCATAGTATATCCAAAAAAAATAATATTTATTTTATTTATTTTATTTTATTACTAAAAGAGTAGTAGAAATGAAACTATTACAAATAAGAGTATGGGAGTATTTTCATGCTTAACTATTAATATGCGTATATGAAAATCAAAATTTTATCCCTTATAGGATCTTATTCTTCAATCAAACTATTCAAAAAATTAGAATTATGCTAAAATTCAAATAGGAGAAAAAAAAAAGAAATCTATCTGAAAGAATTATCTAATAGAAAAAAAAAGAAAAAAAAGTAAGTAAAGACTGATTAATTTGAAATTCTACTTGGAATTAGTCCTAATATAAGCAAAGGGGTTATATATTGTAATAAATAAGTTATTATTGAAAGAGAGTGCATCTATAAAATTGATATATAATGAATTAAGCTATGAAAGGTTATATCAAAATTGAAACTAGTAAGATAAATTCATCATATGGGCTGATTTGTTTACCTTTAAATTTTATTACATTTTTATTATACAAAATAGTATATAATATACAGTAAATTGGGGATGAGTATTAAAAAATAATTATTTAATGTTATTATACTATAATTTGGTAAATATTTCTTTTAAATTAATATAATTCTTAGCACTTACTATATAGGTTAAAAATTTGTATCTCAACTTTAAACATAAATATCTCCAGATCCAATGATCCAATTAGCAAGCTCTTTTTTCGTTCATATAGACCAGATTAAGAGTTTCCAAAAAGCATAAATTTATAAAAAATAAATCAGTGGATCCCAAGATATTTGCATTTAAGCATATTAAAAAGTTCATACTTCAACTTTAAATGTAAATATCTTTGAATCTAATGATTCAATCGGCAAGCTTTTTTTTCACCTATAAAGTCCAGAACAAGGGCTTTACAACAAGCCTAAAATTATAAAAAACAGATTAGTGGATTTTGATATATTTGCGTTTAAAGATGGTAATACAAACTCTGACATAAAAAAATTATTTTTTATTATTTGAAAGTATCTATTATGATACCATCCTTTATATGATATTTTTATTATATTTTTATAAATATTTATAGCTACTAAGACTATATAAATTTTTATTTTACTTTATATTTTATTAAAATATACTTACTTTTTAAAAATATATGTTAATAATTCCATATATATGAGAAATGGGTTTTTTCACAGTTCTTTTATATTTAATAATTTAAGTTTAATTTTTATTCAACTTATTATTTAGTCAAGTGATCATCAATCAGATGATTTTTTGGTATTACAAAACAATTTTGAGTTAATGTAGAGTAAATAAATCAGCCCATATGTAATATTTTTTATATTTATTTTATTTTTTATATATTTAAAGTAAAAGTAGCATAATTGATTTTTATTTAATATTATGAAGGATAAATTTGATAAAAAAATTATTTTAATGTAAAAAATACATAAATGATGAGTGAAATTGATCATTCGGAATTTTTTTTTATATACGTACGTAAAACTTGCATTAAATCAGGACTCCGGATATCTAATATAAAGGTCATAATGGACTTTTCAGTGGCCAAAAACACCCCTTTTTGCTGAAACTCAAAAAATCATTTTTTGTAAATATCTCAGCATCCAGTGATTCAATTTTAATGAACATTTTTTTATTTTGTAGCCCTCAATTAGCTCTACAATTTAAAAAAAGTTCATCAAAATTGGACCACTGAATGCTGAGATATTTACAAAAAACGATTTTTTGAACCCCTGAAAAATGGGCCAATCTGCCAAAAGTGTGACTTATGACCTGTTTTGGAGATATCCGGGATCCTATTAAATCATAACAAAGTCATACTGAAAAAGTGGACCTAAAATTTATAAAATTTGTATTGAAATTTATTTTTTAAAAATATAATCTTTATTTATTATGAACTGGGCTTTTGAAGGTATAGTTATTTTTTTTTTTTTTTTTCTAAATATCTTAGTTTTATTTAAACATTTATGGTTTAAGGAAAAATATAGTATAATTATGATAATTATTAGAGTATTAATAATTGAAATAAAAATAATATTAATTAATATTAATTAATTTACATTTACTTTTTAATACTTTTATACTAATTTTTTAAAATTGTGAATAATTAGCTAAGTTTATAAATAATTAATTAGAAATCTTTATTTATTTATTTTTCAGGCTTATATAAGTAGCCAGAAAATTATTAATTTTAGTTTTAAAATAGTTAAGTTTAAAATAGTTAATATTTAGTACCCATTTATTTCATAAGAAGAAAATATTAGGATTTTTTTTCTTTTAAGGAAAAAACCCTATTATTCATAAAATAAATAATACTTAGTTGTTATTATAATATTGCAAAAAATATAACAGATAATTGTAATAGTGATTGTGTTTATAATAAGGAGGCAGATATCCTCGCTAAAGCAGGTGCGGAGAAAAGTACAATATTAATAGAAGATAAATTTCTCTTACATAATGGTATGATATGTTGGAGAGGGATGCCAATAGAACGCAATCCTATTTTAATGATTAAAGGAATCAAAGATGCTCAGTTTATAGAAGAATTTTTAACGTTACAACGTAATCAAATTTACAGACAGTCAGGTTTATTAAGACTGGTAGATTGGAAAACCTCTTTAAAGTTGAATAATATAAATCAACATACCACTTTTTTTGAGGATCATTATTTACAATCTTTTAGAATTAAAATTTTTTGTGGAGAATTACCAACTTGTGCTAACCTTAAAAAACGTAAACCAGACCTTTATGACAAAGGATGGAAATGTAATTTTTGTAATGTTGAAGAAGAAACCTTTGAACATTTTTGGGTATGTATTAAAACGAAAGACATTGTAAAAGATATAATTAAACGTTTTAAGAGTTTTTTAGTTAAATTTATACAAGAAAATTCAAGAGAGGAAATAAATACACAAGAATTAGTAGATAAAATTACTGAGCTCAATATGTGGGAAATTGGAGATTCATATGATTTCACATTGTTAATGAAGAATCAAGTTAGTTATCAATTAATAGATTTATTAAAATATTATAAAATAGTTGATGGTAAATTATTATATAAGGTGTTATCACAAATTATTAGAAAAATATTATTAGAATTCAAAGTGCTTATTTGGGAACCTAGGAACGAAATACAATTAAGGGAAGAAAAGCGGTGTGGTATTAGCGGCAAAGATAAAAGAGCCAAATCGAATAGCAACAAAATAGATAAGGAGGATAACGTTAGCGTTGCTGACTGTGTTACATTAGAAAGTAGTTGGGATAAATGGAATGATTTAGCATTCCATCGTGGCGGTCACTGGGCAAATTTTTAGGTAGATCATGACAGTCACCTTTGAATTTG
>QZLH01000168.1:129391-143028 GCA_003833135.1 Oehlia diaphana | reverse complement strand
GCAAAACATTTTTTTTTTGAAATATTGCAATTCACTTTTTGTATATAAAATCAATATAAAAAAGTGAATTCTGATGCCGCAATTCACTTTTTATATATAAAATCAATATGAAAACGTGAATTCCGATGCCGCAATTCACTTTTTATATATAAAATCAATATAAAAACGTGAATTCCGATGCCGCAATTCACTTTTTATATATAAAATCAATATAAAAACGTGAATTCCGATGCCGCAATTCACTTTTTATATATAAAATCAATATAAAAACGTGAATTCCGATGCCGCAATTCACTTTTTATATATAAAATCATTGAACTTAAGGAAGCAATTAAGACAAAGAAGGCACCCGAGTTCGTTAATTTCGCTACAGACAAGCTCAAATTATGGAAGGTGGATATTCCTCTTGAAGAAATGGAAATTGATTGTCGCCAATACCAAAATTAACGTTAATATAAAGGACGAGCTCGGAGGTGTAGAGCTGACTTCGCTTTCAAAAATTAGCAAGCATTTCGCATCCCAGCCAGCCGACGTCCTGTTAAAGCAAAGAGAACCATCGTAATGGAGACAATGGTAGGTGCATTACAATTGACAGGAAAACCATCATACAATTTTAAATTTAAACTAGCCACGACAACTACTAACATCACCACCTTGGGCAAGGTCGGCTATCTGAGACTCAATATGTTAACATCTCTCTCGTAATGCATTGAAAGCGAAGAATTTTTATGTATTTCAATTACTCTTCCTTGACGGAAGGCGTAGAAGTGCTTCATAAAACATTAAAGGCATTAAGTGACGATTCTGAACTTGATGATATTGCAAGATTTTTTGGACAGAACGAATTCTTCGAGAATGATAAGGCGAAGCTTTATTTTCTGCGTAAATAGAGAAAGGATGAAGTGAAGATATGTACAGAGACGACATTAAGTATGGCGAACGAAAGACTTGGTATCACAAACGAAATTGCCCACCAAAATTCTCTTGATCGCTTGAAGGAAATAGCAGAGAAAGAAAGTCTCTCAGATGAAGGAGACTATGAAGAACCTGGGACGAGGATGAACCCAGTAAGGAAAATCCTCGTCAAGTATTCCTGTCAAATCGAGAGTAGCAACACCCAAACCGTGCTATTTTGATGGATTTCCTATTCATGCTGGATACTCACTTATGGAGGAGGACTGGATAATAGATGGTGTAAACATAAGCAATAATTTGAAGGGAACTGGGCTAGTCTCGAAATGTTTCGTCAGCAAGTGGTACTTGATGGAACTCGATCACACATTATTCATTGTTTTTTAGCATAGTTAGGCCACTTCAACTTTTCGGATATGGGATGTACATTGCAGATAAGCGATGAGCACTGGGGAAATGTCTTGGTCCCGTTTTTGATGCAGCACAAGTTGAAAAATGCGCTTTCCGCAGAGAGTAAGCTGTTCGGGGAGGAAAATAAAAAGAAGCTCTTAGAGCAAGGAAACTTAAAATTGATGGTCAGCTTGTGCGATAGCGAAGAGGACACCACGAAAGTCCTTGAAATGGTGAAGCGAATACGATTGGTTTTATTTTTTAGAGAATTTGCTGATTTTCAGATCCTAAAATCACCGGATGAAATGGGCAACATCAATCCCTTCTGACATTTTAGATAAACAGTTGCGAGACATTTTGTGGGCAGCTGAGCTTATAAAATGGGTGTAAATGTTCATCATAGTCATTTTTACTTTCATATTTTTAATAATGGTTTATTGTAGGATCGTACAATGGCAAGACGGTACCTTCCTTAAGGAAATAAAGCAACCGCGGGTGAAAACACAGCTTACATCACGACTTCTTGTACCCATAATTCAGTAAAATCTGAGTCTGACGCAGAAGAGATTGTTTCCAATAATAAGAAACCACTATCGTCTTCAAAAATAAAAGCAAAGACTTGTGTAGATGGACTTGACAATGCTGAAGTCTGAAGGATTTGAAAATGTTTAAAGGGTGGTGTTGATACTCGTCATGAATCCGAAAACAGCAACAATCGTGAGGATATAGACGTGGTTTCTCGGTAATGTCTGCAATGCAGGCTCTAACAATGCCGGAGGAAGCAAAAAAAAAAAGGATTTGTGAATTAGAATTTTTTGGCATAAGAGGGATTGAAATCACTTCCAATTTTGGGGCTGTATCCAGCCCTCCAGATCTTATGTGTTCATACTTGTTAGGAGAATTTCACTTACCATCGTTTGAGGGAAGAGAGGGTAGTAGCTTGCAAGAGCTGTTGCATTTTAGGTAAGCAGTGTTTTATTAAATTTTCAAAGAGTTGCACGTTCTTTATCAACGATATTTGCATTAATTATTACCGATTTACAAATTTATGCCAATTTACAAGCCAGTAAATTGGCATTTCATCAAATTAAGATCTTCGGCAAGAAGTAAGAGAATTTTTGATGCTGATTCTACGCCAATCAAGGCAAAAAGATTCGGGCATGACAAGTTTCCCTTACATCATGGTATGTCGTGTTTTTCCTGCTTACAATCTCAATGAAGTGGCTACTGACGATTAAGGTTTCTTTTTTTTTGTTCTTATAACTCCTACGAGATCCACTATTAAGCACAAATTTGTTCACGTTCGTTACAGATGAAGTCTCTTTAGATTTTCTCAACGAATGTTGCGTGCGACATACCGTTGTGGAATGGGCTATTACATTTGAATGTTGCCATATCCCGTTGTAAACTAAGTCCCTTTATATTTCCTCTACGAATGTTACATCATACTGTTATGGAATGGATGGTGTAATCCCGGAGATCATCCATTAGCATAGTATTTATCAATGATAACATATGTTGCGAAAGCTTCCCGGATAGAATGTCAAATGGTGAAGACTAACGAAACTCTCGAAGCAATGCGTGATGGAGCAATTTTCCGATTATGCAAACAAGATATAAGAAAATTCTATTTTTTTTCGTTCATGTTTTTTATTATGTATTTTTTAAGAAATGTTTAAAGGATAGGGCGTGTGTTAACAAGGTTGAAAATGAATTCGTATCGTTCAAAACAAATAATTATTCGATAGAAATAATATGTATCATGGGTAGTCCCAAATCATGTGTGATTTATTTTGTGCTCTAATAAAAACATCAGGTTTTAGATATTTTTACAAAGCATGTTTACTGTGCCATTTGGTCATGTGATATAGCGACATCTCAACATAAAAAATCCACTATCACGTGCATTAAAAATAAGTGTCAATTTTTTTTTTTACCGAATACGTAACTTTCGTTTTTGCCTTGATTTAGTGTTTGAAGATTTCTGCTATAGAATATATAATGTCAGTACCCGATAGGGCTTGAGTTAATAACCTTCACATTTATAAATAATGAAAAAGAAACTGATAAACTTGTATAATATTTTTCACCAATTATTCTATATACATAAAGCAAGGCAGTTGTTAATTAAATGATATTGTAATTAAATCAGAATCATTCATTTCTTCTATTCCGGTATTCCCTCCTCTTGTTCTTCTTTGTCTTGTTCTTCGGTAAGTTCATTACTACCATTTTGTGATATGTCTAAAAAAGATTTACCATTATCGAGTATGCTTCGCTTATAATATTGTTCACAATGATTATATCTATAACACATCCGATGATAATCATGCTAACAGATCAATATTTTACTATCATTTAATTAGCATCACATGCGCCACAAACATTTGGTTTTAGAGAATGTCCTGTATGATACCGGTTGATAGATTTTTAATATCTACTTGCTGATATAACGTAGCAAGGTAATAGGTTGTATGATTTTCTTTCCTTTTTCCTTTCTTATCAATTGCATGGCTGCAATTGAGATTTTGATAAAGCATATGAAAATATTATAACAAGAATAACTTGTTTTATTTGTTAGGAAACCAATATTTGACGGATATGATGTTTTTGACATCTTTGATTCATCTAAAACACGAGGAGAATTTTTACGAAATTTTTAATGTTTTTGAATTGAAAAAAATTTAAAAATTTAAACCACCTACCAATTATACATGCCTGTTTAATAACCATCGATACTTGCATTTATAGATATACTTGTTCAAATTTGCTATGCATATTCTCTACCGGATAATCATTAAAATTAGGTAAATTATTTTTATTGTATCAAAAAAGGATGATTAATATTCTCCCAACAAAAAATATTTGGCAAGAATACTAATGGCGCTTTTATTATAATTTTTATGCTTCCGACGTGATGCAAATGTTCATATACGAAAAATAGTTTCAACATATTCATTTAATGAACTAGAACGAAAAAAATATTATATGTACATCAAAAGTTGCCGGTACTAAATTGTCTAAAAGATCAAGCGCCATTTGGTATTCAATATCCTATACATATAGGTTTGAATTTATTTTTTGTATTTGTTCTAATTTTTATAATTTTTATCCATTACTGTATGCTAATTCTAATGAAAGATTTATTCTCCAGGGTTTGAGCTTCTTTGCTAGTTTTACACATTCTCCAAAAAGAAAATGAAGCAAAAGTTTAAGAAATGAGATGAGTTTTCATAATACTGAAGTATTGATTGATAAGTAATGCACCAGCGTTACCTGTTCTCTACTGTTAAGTCAAGGGTCTAAGTGATTTATTACTATAAAATAGAACAAATATATACATTAGTGGAAGTTTTTGATTCATCTAAAAGACATATTGGACGCGTCCCTGTTTTTCTACAAAGGAAAAAAAACCCAGCCAAGTCTTTCTATTACAACGTACCCGAGTTCTCTATGTAATGTTGCTGTTTCTCTTAACCTTGTACCTTTCATCCCAATTTTTGAGGTCCAAGTGTTTAGGTAGGAGGTACCTACAGTATATAAGATCATATATTAAATGGAATTGGATTTCTTGTAATTGGACTAAGGTTTTTCGAATAAATAATTGGTGGTCAATCTGTAACGATTTGGGGCTACATAACCATTTTAAAGGTGTGTATTGTTGCCACTTTCTAAATTACTTTAATGCATTTGTGTAATCTTGCATTGAATGTAACTGTTGTTCTTTCATTCCAACTAGGGGTACATTTTCATTGATCGTTAATCTTTTTTTTCTAAATAGCATTATCATAGCTTTGTACTGTAAATAATTCAATACGATAAAACTAGTAAGTTCCATTTTTTTGCTGAATCCATTCAAATTTGCGTGCTGTGTGATTTATCAAAGGTTCCA
The DNA here is from genome assembly GCA_003833135.1 of Oehlia diaphana. NCBI lineage: Eukaryota > Fungi > Glomeromycota > Glomeromycetes > Glomerales > Glomeraceae > Oehlia > Oehlia diaphana. The sequence goes on along the minus strand of QZLH01000168.1, from coordinate 137,834 downwards.
TAATATTTATGAATTAAACGATTATTAATATTATATACATCTATATTCGTAGGATTATAAATTGAAGCACCATTATAGGTAATGGGAATTTGTGGGCAGCTAGTTATTTGTTTACATATATATGTTGTCATATAATGACCTATTGAAAGCCAAGTAGCATTGGAACTTCTTTTTTCTTTAATTGAATGAAAATCATCTTTATTAAATACAGTATGTATAACTCTAATAAAGAGTGCTAAGCAAAGCATTAATATTACAATTACTATTAAAATTATATGTGTATATTTACGTTTTTTTAAAAATATTCTTTTATATTAGTTTTATGATCGTGCAATTTTTGTTTCATGTAAATCAACTGTTTTCGCACATACTGTTACTCCAATTTTATGCATTACGTCTATATATTCATTATTTGATCCAGTTGAATCTAAAAATAATCCAATATTTAATGCAAATTAATTAGCAGACACATTTCGTTGTGCCACCATAATATAACAAATTGCTACAAATTTTTTGCTGTATGCTGAACGTGTATTAGGTACTATTGCATTCACCAACATGTCAAAAAATCCTATTTAAACGTGGATCCGCTTCCTCAATCATAACCTTAAATGCTATTGGATTTAATAATAAACCTGACATGTTCTTTTCGCTGTTTTTTAATGGTATATAGTCTAAAAATAAATATCATATTATTTAATATAATCATAATATCAAATATTTGCTATCTTTAATTATTTTAATTTAACAAATAAATTATGGTTTAAAATTTCTATTGAAAATTTTGTAATTTTCTTTATTATCAATGTTTGTATTGAATCTCTAAATAAATGACTATGACAAAGTTAAAGTCCAACTTCTATTTTATAGTTAATAAAAGTTTTTTTGGTTATTGTCTTATTTTTACTACTTACTGCAAAGTACGAAAGCAAATTGTGGGTTTATTGCATTTTGCTATAGCACAAGAATCAAGTCATATTTGGAGGAGACGCGTTATCGTCAGGTGGTCAAATGATCGACAGCCAATTAAAAACGCTCACATTACATAAGTATTGCATATTTATTGGTATTTTCTTGCAACGAAGGCAGATTAGTAATCATGTGATCTGTCAAACTTCACCGAATCCTGTAAATAAGCAGAATCGATGATACAGTACATGCTAAATTTTTTTCTGTGATAATAAATCTCGAAGAGCGATTCTAACCCGCAGTACCCATTGTACTGACTCTATCCCGTATCATAACTGGGACTGTTACTAACAGGCTTAGGTAAACGTTATTCTTTATTTGTCGATGATCAATTCTAACCTGTATATCACCACTAGGACAAATTAGAAATAGATGATCTTGATGCAAATTCACTGTGCTTGTTTATTAACACGTTTATAATTTAAAGAGATTTTAATCAAGATCTATACATACTAGAAAATCATAATTCAAATTTAGACGGATTTGAGCGAAGATAAATAAATGTACCCAATTACATACAGGGGAGTATACATAATCATTGTAGATATATACTTATAGTTAGCGAAGTAAAAAAAATAATTTAAATATACTTGTAATAATGCTTGTTCAATAAATTATATATCATTTTTTTTTTTCTACAAAGTTTTTGCAATAATATTTAATCGAAAAAATATTAAGTCTGTCATCATTGAAAGATGATTAAGTTATGAAATATAATATACAGTATCTTACGAAACCGAATTTAAAGCAAAGGTTTTCAAATCTTGTAAAGGTGAAAGTAAAAAATAAAGTGATTTGCAAATATAACACAAAACACTTGGAAATTTTCTATTTATCATCATATTTAATAATGATCTTCTATTCGTGTTCCTTAGAAAAAAAAAAAGTTTTAATATATTAGCCACATCGTGGCTGTTTATTTAATGTCACCAAATTTCCAAAATGAGTAAATATTCTCACTGTTTATGCTTCTAAAGAATAATTTGAACACGATTCAATTGAAGATGCAGAAGCCATTATAATAAGCCTCTAGAAGTTATTGACAAGCGAATTGAAATATAAAAACGAATGGATTTCCAAATGGGAATTATACGTCAAGAATAAGTAGTTAGAAATATAAATACAGGACATTTTCGCCTAAACAAATCATTGAGGAATTAATTAATTTCCTAACACAAAATAAAAGCTTAATCTTACCAGTTACCATGTTAATGAAATCATTTTTAATTCCCACTATTGTCTTTTCGCTTATTCTAGTATCGTCAAATTTTGCTGCTGAAGATTTTGATTACGATGAACGTGGTCCAGAGCATTGGGGTCAACAGTGTAAAGATGGGATTAGGCAATCCCCGATTAATTTTAATAAAAATGACCATGTAACCCCACTACCTCATGTAAATATTAAACAAAGTACACCAAATGTTAATTCTCCAACTATTTCAATGGAAAAGGATGGTCACGCTACCATGTTCTTACCACAACAATTGAAAAGTAGTTCTTTTGATTCTGCGAATTATATCTTTGACAATGTTCATTTTCATACTCCTTCTGAACATCGCTTTAACGGAATACATACGGATCTTGAGGCTCATTTTGTTTTTAAAGATTCAGCTGCTAATAAATATTCAGTTATTGGTGTCCTTTATCAAGTCGATTGCGCCGTAGGGAATAGTAACTTTTTTGGATCAATTATTAATCTTTATAACCAGGTAAGTAATTTTTTTTGTGTACGGATTTAGTATTTTTTAATGTTTAATTATTATTATTCTATTCAAATCTAGGCTCCTAATGCTGTTCCTGTAGACATCAATTCAGAAGTATTTTTACATATTAAGGAGGTGAGTAATTATCCAAATTTTATTACAAAGTCAAATAATTATCGTTAATAATTATTTTTCAATCATGTATAGGCTTATAAATATTACGGAAGTCTTACTATACCTCCATGTAATGAAACTGTTACCTGGTGGGTCGTTAATAAACCTCTTTCAATCAGCGCATCTCAGTTAGTTGAACTTCGTAAGCATATTGGTTTCAATTCACGCCCCACTCAACCTAGAAAGGGACGTACAGTACCTCCTGTTGAAAAAAAATAAAATTGCTACGAATAGCCGGAGGCGATGGTAAATGGTTATTAATATTTAGTCTAAATAATTTTGTCATATGACTTTATTGTTACATTAAATCAAACATTCAAATAAAACTGAATGAATTACAATTCTTGACTTTTTCGCTGACGAAAAAAAATGTCAATATATAATGAGATACATTATAAATTTGCTTTGCCATTTCAAATTGAGATTTAATATTTTAATTCATGATACGTGGGTCAACTGCAAAAAATTCCATAATTTCCTTGATCTAGAATATTGCCGAAATATCAAGATTTATTTTGTTGGAATATGTATCCGGTTCTATAGTTACATCACTATATTCCATTGTAGGAATCCAATCGTTTGATACTTTTTCACGTGAAACGATTCTTATTAAACTATCAGGTCGCAGTATTTGGACTCTCGTTGGAGGAATTACAATAGAATAATTTTTTTTTACAAAACAAATGTAAAGATACTTTTTTTTTTTTTTATAAATTTAATAAAAAATTTATCTAGTAATAAAAACATTATTTAATTTTTTATAAAAAAAAAAGAATCATTTAAATGATACTGCACCCATTAATTTTTTTACATTACGATAATGTTAATAAATTAATTGTGTTTTTTGATTATTTAAAATAAATAAATAATGCAAAAAAAAAAATAATTCTTTTTTAATTTTTTATAAAAAAAGAAAAAAAAAGAAAAAAAGAGAAATGAAAAAATATTTCTTCTATATCCTAGTAAAAATCATAAAAAGGAAAAAGAATTATTCTAATTATTCTTTTTTTTTTAATTTTTTATTAAAAAAAACGATAGAGAGGAAATATTTTTTTTTTTTCCAATTTACTAACAAAATATTTTTATGAAAAAAATATTTCCTCTGATTTTCTAATAATAGGCGAAAAAAAATAATATTTTTTTTTTTCTAAAAAAATTTTGAAATATTTTATATTTTAAAAAACACTTTGTTCTTTTCTTTATTTGATAAATAAATGACCACTAGCTATTACAAGTAGTTTGGAAGCAATTTGACAATTTTTGAATTGTTAAATACAGATGAACCGAATTACTTTACTCTGACGCCAATAAATTCAATAAATAAAAATAATCTTCCTATGACCCTTACCTTTAAATTCGATATATTTTCTTAATCATGAATACAAGATATTGTTGAAGTTCCCTGCAGAGGCGTATTTTGGTAACTGAAAAAATTTGGATCAGCACCGATTATCAAAAAAAAACTAAAGAAAAATTCAATAATAATTTAATGGCGTTCGTAATAATAGAGTCTTGTTACGTTCTTTGTGTTTATTGTTATTTTAATCTGAAGAAATTCGTCCTATAACAATAAATTTAAATGCTCCAATGCGCGTATGCGCGTAATATGACCTATTAAATACTTTATAGAGAATTAAAGAATGATAAATTCTTTTACTTGGTATTTAAAAAATATTACAAATTTTGTTGTTATTTTTAAGACAATTCAATTCAACTTATTATAATATTGATAAAATTTACTCGGGAAAAATTGTGACTGGATATAACGCACAATTGTGTAGCTTATTATAATCAATTTATAATGGTACAAGTACTTTAAGCATTAGAAAAAAAAGTCGTGTCATATCGATAATTTCTGATGTAAAATTTAATAACCGAAAAAAAAAATAAATAATAATTATTTATTTCTGTTGGACACAGAATATATTTGGTGCAAATTCATACTTATAACCTTACAAGTGTATAGTTTGTCATAAAAAGTTTATAAAATCATGAGAAATTGCGAGAAATAAACTTAACAAGAAACTTTTATTAGAAGCAATTGAAAAAAAAATGGGGAAACCAGATTTACATCTGGTTACACAATTAGAGTCGCACTAAATTGAAAACGGTGACTCTAATTTCCTAATTTCAATTAAAGTATAGGTGTGCCGAATTGAATTACGGCATTGCGAAATATGGATTTTACCATTTAAATATCTAACAAATCACCAAGATCGATTTACGGATTACAAAGAATTATCTACAGCATAATCAAAAAAAAAAAAATATTACTTTCTTTGTATAATTTTGTATACTTGGCATTAAATAATTACGGCATAACATATTATACATACTAATGAAACTTACTTGGTGGAATTTATCTTTGCACTTTACATTCTTTTATATCATTAGCAAATTCAATAAGAGTCATTGCAGGTCCCAATTTCATCCCATGATAAATAAGCCTGTCTATGTTCACTTTTAAAAAATTGCGACCATTAATTTTTTCCCTGCGAATAATTTCCAAATCGTCCTCATCAAGATCCAATGAGTCCATTTTTTTTCTCAAAAAACCTAAGAGTTCACTTTTATTGTATTTTCGAACCATTTCTTCTGTTATCAAGGTAGTCTCCGTCTTCGTTTCTGTTGAGAAAGACATAACAAATATTTTCTACGAAAAATATGGTAAGAAAATAAGGGAGAAAGATGATTCTGTCGTACAGGTCTGTAACACCCCGTATAAATCAGTGTATTTCGGTAAAAAAATTATCCAATTCCAAAGTGATAATCAGTTACACAATAAACACGATAATTGTAATCCAATTTTAAATTGTTAAATCACTAATATCTATTACTTTTTTTTTTAATTTAACTTAATTATATGAAGAAATTTTTATTCAAAATTCTGTATTTTACTATTATCATTCTATAATGAAATCTATTATCATCAAATACGTATTACAATATATGCAAAAGTTAATTTTAAACTTTAAACATAGATTATATTATTTAAATTTTATTATTGTATATATCAATGAGGGACTTTTGTAACAGCTAGTATTAAATTATTATTGCTTAATTAACAATGGGAACGATAAAGTAATTATTGGCATTGTTGTTGTTTGACATATATTCGTTACGTTATTGCCGTCCTGTGATATCATAGCTTGCTTGTGTAATACTGCGCTTCATTATTACACTATTATTACATCATTCATCACATGTATTACAAAAGCTTATTTTGTTATAAATAAACGATTTTAAAAGAAAGATACGACTCTTCCTTTGTTCTTCAAAATGGTTTTTTTTTTACGCTACACGAGGACTAAAGTTTGGTATACATGCATATAAATTAATAAACATGCACGCCAAATTAGTGCTCCTACCGGGTCGGATTCGGTTGGGTTTGGAGAATATATCCGACTCGACCCGGCAAAAATAGAAATGATCCGATTTTAACACGACCCGATATTTAATTCGAATAACCCGGGTTAGACACGAAATTTTAGTAATTTTCTCGTGCTTCTCATATACAGTTTTTTTATAAATGGCTTTACAATGTACTTCCTTCCAGGCATTTGAACTTATCATTACATGGAGATGGTCAGGGTTATAATTGTAGATTGAATTAGCGAAAACGCTCTTAATTTTTCCAAGTTTTTCATGACACACTTGTCTTCCTCACATGTAATAACCTGATTAGGAGGGATGTTTATGTCCATGAGTTTCAGTTGAGGGCAACAACTAATTGCAAGTATTTTGTTATTTATTGTAACGGAAAACCAACGTAAGCAAAAAGTAACACTAACCTTCGATTTAACAACTACGTGAATATTAGATTTTGGAGGATTTTCTTTCCAAAAGTCTTTGATTCCAAAATATGACAATATTTCGTTGCTGTCGAAAAGATCAAAACAGGGAAATGTATTATTGCTTCCTATATGGGTATTTGTATGCCATAATCTGAGGTCACTTGCGCCAACAGTTTCGAAGTAATTTTTTTCAGCTTTAATACGTCTTTTGAGTTCACCAATCGTTTCGTTTTCTTTAATTTTGATAGAGATTATGTTTCTGAATGGCTTTCCCAGAACTAGACAATTAATGTTGACAACGCATTTTTCTGTGTTGAAAGAAACACATGAATTAGCATATTTGATTTTCTATATTCATATTATCATTTATCCTCATCAAGGAAACTTTTTTAACCATGAGTCTAGTTTAAAAAATACAATACACTATAAAATTGATAAAATAATGATACTACTTTTTGAGTGAGACTCAATATCGTGTCTAGTTATTGTCGACAGTTAACTTACACGAAACATGCAGTGTCAGAAAGTAAATAACGTTTCATAACAATAACCCTGCCGAATTTTATGTTGTTTGCTCTAGTAAATGTATTAGTAAGGTCCTTAGAAAACTATATAAAAAATGGTCATTAGTTTGCACAGCTGAAATATTCATACTGAGTGAGTTACTGCGCTTTATTTTTTTTAGTCAATTGGTGCAAATGTATCGTTCTTGACCAATATGCAGGTAGATATTGACCTGCATAATATATTTTAAAGTAAAGAGTCAAGAAAATAGCACCTGAACGGTCAAGAAGAATACATTTGCGTCAATTGTACAACCGAAAATGAATGATCTTACCACACCACCTCGGAAAGGTGTGATTCCTAACCGTCACCGGTCACGTGACCGAAGCGTTCGCGTTGTTTATATTTATCTCAGCGACTTGAATTTTTTTGTAATCTGACCTCTATTTGTCACCAGCATAATATGTCACCTGTGTACCATAAACATATAGCCGAGGGTGGTGTGGTAAGATGATCCCCGAAAAATTGCGTAATAGTAATTAATCAATACTCGTGATAATTTGATAATTACTCATGAGAAGCGATTCATTTCTTTCGCTACTGATAAACTTACAACAAGCCACCGAGTCTATTTTATCAGTCATGATGAGGTTTTTACAAGTATATATACCTCCAAAAAACTCTTTCATCTTTTTTTAACTTACTTCAACTTATTTCTTTTTAACTTACATCTATTTATTCACTCTTATTAGCAATATCATCGAAATGGGAATATCGTTCAACTGTTACGTTCTGAGTTCTTCCGACACTTTTACAATTGACATTTACAAGGAAGAAGACATAAGATATATCATGCTTGGTGACAATAAATATAATCTTACCGTTTTCAAGATTGGAAATATCTTGAATTTTATCTGTAGTAGGAATAAGGTTGATGTTTCTGTCATGCGCGGAGTGAAACTCTGGAAAGTTAATGTCAAGAAAAGCGAGATCAAAAAAAATGTTCATACCGAAGAAGACATTATCAATATTAATGGGCGAGAAATGGAACCTGAAGAACTGTTTGAAGAATATTTTAAAGATGAATTAAATAATCAAAATTATATAGTGTCTAACATCCACATTATCGCCATCATCCCCGCCACTGGTAAGTGTCACCCAAATTTCTTGTTCTAAAGATAAAAAATTGGGAGACATTGACTAACTGATTTCACTTCTTCCTCTTCCTTCACACATATTTGACTACATCAGATTCACTAGAGTGGAGCATTGATTTGTCGGATACATCGACTGTCGTTT
>QZLH01000168.1:99642-117912 GCA_003833135.1 Oehlia diaphana | reverse complement strand
GCAGAATATGCACATTATTTGAGAATGTGTCAAATATGCAAATTTTTGTGTGCGCAAAGCGCACGCAAAAATTTTTGGTTATGTGCGGAGTTTTTAAAATTTGTGCGCGCGCACACTCCGCACATTGAATTTCCCAACACTGCAGTAACACTATCAAAAAAAGCTCGGGCATGTGATTTTTGAGCATGTGATTTTGTTACATACGGCGCAGTTTGTGGCAACTGATATTTATTTAAGCTATTCTTTAAGCTATCCTTTCTTTTCGCGTCTACATTATCAAATACCAAGAATACAAATTTTTTTTTAAAAAAAAGGTTGGCCTATTTTATTTACAATAACTACTTGCAGAAAATATGAAACCTGTAGAAATAAACCTAATATCTTGGAAATCACAAAGTAAGCAATAATACCAGTGCAACAAACTAATTTGCAACTGTTATTTGACAGCCTTATTAATGCTACCTTCTCTTCTAGAGGAGCAAAACTAGTCTGTATCATAAAGTAGTAAGGCAAAATAAGTGAACCATGCCATTAACATGGAAGGCATACTGATAGCACTCATTATTTACAATAATTTATCTTAAATTAATGTATTTTAATAAATTAAAATTTGAAATTGAATAAATTTTATTGTCAAATTAATATACATTCTATTTTAATAAAATAATTATGCTAATTTATTAATTTAAAAGAATTTGGTTTACTCTTATGAATTAACATCTATAAAATTTTATTATATTCTCAGCAATCATTTTGGAGTGGAGTATCTTAGGACTTAGGGTAAGAAAAGTTACTTTAGGCTGAAATACTTATCTTTGAAGATAACATTGACGTTGGAGTATCTTAGGGTTAGGGTAAGGAAAGTTGGTTTAGGCGCAAATACTTATCCTTAAAGATAACGCAGACATTGGAGTATCTTAGGGTTAGGTAAGGAAGGTTAGCTTAGGCTGAAACTTTTACCTTTGGAGTTAGTGTTGACCTTAGGAAGTTAATTTAGCAATAACTGCGTAGTGCAATTTCTATAGCCACACAGCCGCAGTCAAATCACATGAATCACGTGCCCGAGAGGGTTACGCTGGGGGAGTTTTGTTTTGTTATGATACATTTTTTGTTTTTTATATAAACCCTTACTTTGATGAGTTTGATCTTCCGATCTTCCTTTCTGTCTTTCCTTTCTTTTCTCTTTCTCTTGTCTTATTTTTTTTATTTTTTCTAAATTTTTCTTCTTCTTTGTCACCCCCCTTTAAAATAAAAATATTTTTTTTCGTACCTCACTTTAAAAAAATTTTTTCTTTTATTCCCACTCTAAAAAAAATTTTCTTCTTTTTATTTCTATTTCCTCTTTGTAAAAATTTTTTGTTTTTCTAACTTTGACTTCCTCCCTTTAAAAAAAAAATTTTTTTTAACAGTAGACTTTAAAAGATCTACTATATAGAATTAAATCTTTCATTGTCATTCTATACATGGCTTGCAACTCAAAAGCGCAGTAATAAGCGTTAAAATAGTGAATTTTGACATACTCGGCACCAAGTAATCATAGAAAGATAAAACCACCATCATTTGATTTTTGATTTATTTGAGCGAGACGATTCTAACAAGCTGTATTCATCCCAATAAAAAATTTTACCCGTTATTTCTGTAAAAACTTCGTAAATGAGCCTTTTACGAATCCATTCACGGAAATTAAATGATCCGATAAATTCCGTGATATAAGGTTATTAATTCCGGAAATATGAGCCTTAATGGAATATAAGACATCTTTCTATGATCACTGGATCAATAAATAGCAGACCTCAGTCCTACTGCACATGTAATCTGGGGTCGTTATCCAAAAGAAGCAACTAATATTGATTACAGTAATAATATTCAACATCTATTGGATGATTTTACCAACAATGATGAAAAAAACATATCCATGTGAAACAATAATATAGTTATGATTACATGATATTTATTATATATATTATATATATTATAAAATAAATAACTTATGACATTTAAATGTCAAACTAATATGAAAACTCTGAAAACAATAAAAAAATAAAAGCAGATGAAAAATCAATCAATATATAATTATATATTATAAATTATAAATATGATAACTTAATTTTCAACTTTAGAAACAGATAATCCAAGGTATGGATCAGGTTTATCCAAAGGAATAAATCTTCTTTTAATGTTAAATCCTTCAATTGGTTTAAAAACAAAATTCCTAATTAACATACTCAATAATATTTTAAATTCAGTCAAGGCTACTTTATTGCCTATACAAGCTCTTGTACCAGCAAGGAAGGGCAAATAGTTATAATTTGTTACGTTCTTAATTAAGGAAGGATCTAACCATCTTTTTGGATCAAATTCAGCAGCTGTTGGGCCCCAAATTTCAGGTAGTCGATGAAGTAATGAAAATGGAATCATAATTAGAGTATTCTATTTTTTAAAATAATAAAAAAAAGATCAAATTAATAATTTTAATTTTTGACAAAAAAATATAAAACGGTAAATATACCTTTGGAACGTGATATCCTCCAAAAATTTCATCTTTAGTACTAAGTCGACTAGTAACAAGAACTTTAGTAGAATTACAATGTTAATAAGATGATATGTATAAAAAAAAAAAAAAAAAAAAAAATTAAAAATTTGAATGTATACCTGGAGGATTTAATCTTAAAGTTTCTTTAACTATGCAATTTAAATATTCCAAAGAATTAATTTCGTCAAATGTGGGATTGAATTTTGATTTATCGGGAAAAGCTTTAACTACTTCTTCACGCAATAAGTCTTGCATATGTGGATATCGTGAAAGGTAATATAAAGCCCAACTAATTGCTATACTTGTAGTTTCATGTCCTGCTAATAAAAATGTCATAATCTAAAACATTCAAAAAAAGTGATTAGGATAATATATACGATGAATAAGCAATAATATTAACAAGAAAAAATTATGATGTGGAATTGTCACATTATATTAGATCCATGGCACTATGACGACAAATTACAAAATTCTTCTCTTATTTTACCTGATATTTTAACTCGTTGTCAGTCATTTTCTCTTCAATAGGCAATGTCTTATTGATGTTAATTAAAAGAGATAAGAGATCATTTCCTTTCAATTCACCACTTTCTGCCGCTTTATATTTTTCTTCAACCAATTTCTTTGATACGCGATCAACAACTGCACAACCATTTTTAAATTTCTTATTTATATCGATTGGAAGTTCTCTTATAGATGGAATAAAACTTGAAAAATAACTAATGCCAATGCGTAGAGCAGTATTTGGAGCATTCATAAGAGATTCATAAGCTCCTGCTAATTCATTTGAAGACGTTAATGTATTAAAATCGTAATTAAATCCTAAAGAAAAAAAAAAATTTTTTTTTATTAATAATACGAAAACATAAACTTTGAAAAAAAATTATTATCTTCTCACCGACTAAGCCAATCACGTCTAAAGTAGCTTTTGAGAGATAAGGAGTAAGATTAATTTCAGATTCTCCTAAGTTCACTTTATCTTCGATTAAACTTTTTAAGGTAAAAGCTACTCGACTAAACGCTGGAACCATTTCCTAAAATTGAATGAACATATTAATTTGATTTAATTAACTTTATATTGATTTACCTACAATGAATTATAATTACTTTGATGTTATTATGAATGAAAGCCGGATTCATCATTTTTCTTTGTCTCTTATGATCTACACCTTCTGCAAATACAAGACCTTTACCAGCCACTGCAATAGCATCAGCCAACATACGAAGAGGTTTAATATAATCATAAACATGATTTAATAAAATATCTTGAATTATTGTCGTATCCAAGATAAGAAGGGCTGGCTGATTAAATACAGCATGGAATTTTATAATATTCCCGTATTTTTGTACCCATTTAAGGCACGTACGCTATATATAAAAAGAAAGAAAATTGTATAAAAAAGAATCATGATTACCGATTTAATAATAATATTATTAACCTCTTCTGTCACAATTGTTTTAAAATTTCCATAAATTAGACTTTCAGATGGTGGTCCGGGAATTTTTCTCAAAGGTGTAATATAAACTGGCCAAATATATATTTTATAAGTGGCCCACCCTAGAATTCCTAATATAAAAAAACCAACTAAAGAAATCAGGTCAAACATTTTGTTTTGTTGCAAATTTATTAAAACAAATTGAGTGAATAAATTTTCAAAAGCGGTGAGGAGAAATTATCGCAAGATATATACGATTAATTCAGTTTCGGGTTTCGGTAGATAATAGCGCCATTTAAAGGAATTGACGATCGACTTGGTACTTTCACATGGCTGCTAATTTATATGATTGCCTAATATGTTCGATTCGGAATTTTCGGAGAACTCCAAGAAAGCCAAGATCAGACCCCGAAATATACGTAAAAAGGTCAGATCCGAGTTTGCGTACAACCAGCCAAAAAAAATTGAAAATCTTTCCTTTTTTAGATAATTCCTGATGAAAAGATATTGCCTTTTTTGGTCACTCGCCAAAATTATCATAATTCCGGCCCTGAAAGAATGCGTACAGCTATTAGTAAAAAAATTTTTTCATCACCTGACCCCTATATATATATTTCTGGGTCCTAGTACAATGTAGACTACCCATGCTAGGCTCTGGCAATAAATAGAAAAATAAGCTGAACATGTGTTTAGCATTTCATTAGTTAAAGAATTTGTTAGTTATCCACAGAACTCAATTCTGCAGAAGAAATTTAAATTCTCGCAAGCTAATTTATCTTTATTTTTTATTTTCTATAAAATTTTTATTTTCAATTTTTCTCTTCAATTTGTGTTGTCTTTCTTTTCTCATTCTACTCCAGTCAAGTGAATTATATCCTTCAATTAATTGTGCTAAGTCTTGAATAAAAAGGGACGACGAAATTAAATAATAAAGTTAATTTTTTCTTATTAGCTTTAATATTGTTTAAATTTATAAAATAAAAATTAATTTAAGACTATCAATATCATATGAAATGACAATATATTTATTATTTTTATCTTATTTAAGCTTTATTTTTAGATTACATTTAGAATTTTAAAAAAATGTCACATAAACATACATACGCTGAAATTGAAGCCAACACTATCTATCTACTTTTCCCTTCGTATTACTACTCTACTTAAAGGATTTAAGGGAAACTAATTAACACTCTTATGAACACTACTGAACACTACTTCTATCGATGAGTTGGCAGAAGGCATATTTAATCTAATTTTTATCTAACTGCCATCTCTTTTTCTGACATCAAGAGCGAAATGTAATCTATTGATATCCTATTGACATCATATATTTATCTGATTCATCGTAATATATCTATATAATTATAAGCCATCTATTTATAGAACACAAATGACAAATTTGAACGGTAAATATTATTTACATAACTAGGGTGGTGTCAGGAATTAAGTTGGCACAGTCTTCAGCAGTAAATGTTATTTATTATGAGTTGTGTATTTATGTTTTTGTTTGTAATAATGTAGAATATATTAAGAAAAAGAATCTGTTTATGGATTTTTTTCACTTTATTATCAATTCTCTCATCCACTTTTAAGTATCTACATTTTATATTAAATTTGTCAGCAATATATCCCTTTCCAACAAATTCATTAACATTAAATTTGATACTTTTAAATAAATCATCATCATCTTTTACTTGTCTTATAACGTAACCAATGAGAAAAACAAAGATTGAACTAATCGTCAAATGATCACCTGCATTAGCTGTCATCTAATTTATTTCTATTTTTTAATTTTAAAAAAAGAATTAATAATTATTTTCTTTGGGTGTTATTATTTTTTTTACATAAATAATAAATTAAAATTAACTCCAAAATATTATCATGAAGAGGTTCCTCATTGAGAAAAATTTTCCTGTAAATCTAACTACATTACCAGATATAAAATCGGGAATCCATTTTGGAACTGATGGATTTTTTGGAAGAAAGGAAGTATCATCTTCTTCTAATAGTTTCTTTTATAATAAAATTTTCACTTTCTCATTCAACAATTGAATGAATTTACACAAATTAAAGTGAGTTTTGCTGGCATAGTATTTATTTATTTTATGTAAGGAATAGATATTTTTTTATTAATATTTTTCTTAAACGATTTTTTTTTCTATTTTTCTTTTTTTTGAGATATTTATTAAATATTTTTTTTCTTGAGTGTTATTAAATTAAAAAATGAAGTCAATATTTCTTCATAATTAAATAGAATCATTTTTTTTTTATGATCAAATATTTTTGATGTAATTATTATATATTTGTAAAAAAAATCATTTATTTATTTATAGATATATCAATCCTATAACATTTGTCCGAATTTTTTTAACTTTGAATGGGAAAACTTGATTACATAATGATTGACATTTACCGAAATCTTCCGTTGTTTTTTTTTATTTAACCGATAATGGTAATAACATTTTTTAGAAAAAAATAAATTATTTTATTTATTTGTGATATTTGCTATTTATGATATTATTTTTTGATAACTTTCATAGTACTTTTTTTTATCATAGTAAATAAATTATTAATAAATAATTACGCTTATCATTTTTACCATTTTGTTACGTACGTGGTTACGTGCTGATCGTCATTTTTTTTTTTTTTTGATTTTTTTTTTTAAAAAAAAATATATATTAACCTTCCATCTGTAGAGAAGCTAACTGCGAATCAATACTTGAAGCCTGAAGCTTGAAGTTTAGGTTAAGCCTATACTTAAGTATATGCTTCAAGCTTCAAGCTTAATATAAAAATGCTGGAAAAGTTTAAGCTATATTTGGGCATCAAACTAACCATATATTTAATTTCATGGTTAGTACGATCAACAAATTTATTAAAATAATGCTACAATTAAAGCTAGATACATTACACAGGCTTTTCGGCACTCTTATCTTCAAGCTAATAATACAGTACTACATATGTAAATATAATCAAATATAATCAATATTATCTATTAGGTTAATCTGGTATACACGATCGGCTGGTTGTATATCGATGAATATCGGCTTGTAATATCGGAAATCGACATGTACACAAATGTCATGTAACATCGGATCATGTGTACAAAATTTCGTGTAACTCAACATTTGTTTGTTATAAATAATGATCAGAGCCAAAATTAGGTGCAGATCACATATATTCATGCAATGCATGCCATATATATCCGTTAATGAAAAAAAAAGATATTTGCATTATCTTTTCCAGTTAGAGAGAATTTTGATATAATTGTATAATAATGGCCGATAAAGGTAAAAATCATATATAGCATGAACATTTAATATAATTAGAATTCTAAAACTTATAAACAACTTGCAATAAGTTTCAAGTAGCACCGAGGAATCTGAAGGTAAATATAATATATTAAACGAGCTGAGACATCAAAATTTTTATTTAATTATTAAATAAAAATTATTTGTAAATAATTTAAATTATATCTTATGTAATATACATATACAATTTAAACTAACTTTATTATGACTATATTACGTAAAAATAATTTAGCTCGTAAGTTTATTAATGTATATATAATTGAATAACAATGGAGTTACTTATTTTTTGTTATACCCATATAACTAAATAATTCGTTAATAATACTATAGTTTGTAAGTTAAATCTTTAGTTCTTTACTTAATTATTTTACTTAAATAACTAACTAAATTCTTTGTTTAAATAACTATTTAATAATTAATTATATTACAGTCAGTAAGTTTCAATATTTAAAAATTATTTATTTGTTTAATATTTTATAATAACTCAGCTAATTATATTCTTAATTTAAATAATTAGATTGTAAGTGTTTTATTTAATTTACAGTAAATACTTTTGTATTATACTATTTATGTCTAACTAATTAATAATTAATACAGGGTGTAAGTTATATGCATGATATTTATATTTCTATTATTTATATAATTTAAGCTAACTAAACTCTATTTACAAAATTATTTGGTAATCTCTTTTAGTTAGTAAGTTATAAGTTATTTATTTATTCTTCTATACTTATTTACATAATTTAAACTAACTAATTCTATATATTTAATAATGTAGAGCGTAAGTTAATTTATTTAATTCTAACATTATAAATATTTATATAATATTTACATATAATTTAAACTAACTAAATTATTAAATTAAAAATTATTTATATATAGGGAGTAAGTTATTTATTATTCTATTATACATATTTATAATATTTACATATAACTTAAACTAACTTCTTTATTTAAAAAATTATTATGTAATTTCTTTTAGCTGGTAAGTTATGAGTTATTTGATCCACGTTTATATTATATTTACTTATAATTTAACTAACTAAATTCTTTATTTAATAATAATAATATAGAGAGTAAGTTATTATTTATTATATTTATATATATAGTATTCACATATAATTAAGCTAACTAAATTCTCTTATAAATATTTCTTAATAATATAGAAAGTAAGTTGTCTATTTATTTCTATTACATATTTATATAATATTTAATTTAACTTAAACTAATTAAATTCTTTATTTTAATAATATAGAGTGTAAGTTTTTTATTTAATTCTATTATTATGTATTTATATAATATTTACATATAATATAAACTAATTTAATTCTTTATTTAAATATAGTTCGTAAGTTATTCATTTAATTCTGATATTATTACATATGATTTAAATTAACTAAATTCTTTATTTTAAAATTATTTAATAATATAGAGAGTAAGTTACTTATTTAATTCTATTATTACTTATTTATGTAATATTTACAATAATTTAAACTAATTAAATTCTTTATTTAATAAAATATATAATAATATTATAGATAGTAAGTTATTTATTTAATTCTATTATTATTTATATAATATTTACTTATAATTTAAAATAACTAAATTCTTTATTTAATAATATAGTTCGTAAGTTATTTATTTAATTTCTATCATTACATATTTATATATATTTAAGCTAACTAATTCTTTATTCAAAAATTACTTATTAAAAGAGAGTAAGTTATTTATTTAATTCTATTATTATTTGGTTATATAATGTTTATATATAATTTGAACTAACTAATTCTTTATTAAAAAAATGATATAATAATAGAGTGTAAGTTATTTAACTCATTATTATTACATATTTATATAATATTTACATATGATTAAACTAACTAAATTTTTTATTTTTAATAATGTAGCATGTAAATTATTTATTTAATTCTATTATTGCTTATTTATGTAATATTTACTTATAATTTAAACTAACCTTTATTAAAAATTATTTAATAATATAGGGAGTAAGTTATTTAATTCTATTACAAGTAAAACATATTTATATAGTAATATTTTAGTATAATTTAAACTAACTAAATTCTTTATTTAAAAAATTGGTTAATATTATAGATAGTAAGTTGTTTATTAATTCTATTATTATTACATATTTATATAATATTTACATGTAATTATACTAACTAAATTCTTTTTTAAATAATTGGTTAATAATATTAACTAAATTCTTTATTTAAATAATATAGAGTGTAAGTTATTTAATTAGGGGTTTGAAATTTATACGCATTTATTCAAAAAAAAAAACGGAATTTATGATATCACGTGATCGTGAATGATTGATGCAACGGCCTGCGTAAAATTATTATTTCCTCTATTGCGTATTTATATAATATTTACTTATAACCTGAATTAACTAAATTCTATTTATTTAAAAAATTATTTTTAGCTGGTAAGTTATAAGCTATTTATTTGATTCTATTATTATATATCATAGTTAAATATTATTTACATATAATTTAAACTAACTAAATTCTTTAATTAAAAAAATTGTTTAATTATATAGCTAGTAAGTTATTTATTTAATTCTATTACTAATGACTTACATATAATTTAAATTAACTAAATTCTTTATTTAAAATTATTTAATATAAATATAGTTCGTAAGTTATTCATTTAATTCTATTATTGCTTACGTATGATTTAAACTAATTAAACTCTTTATATTCAAAAATTATTATTTAATAATATAGAGTGTAAGTTATTTATTTAATTCTATTGGTATTTACATATAATTTAACTAACTAAATTCTTTATTTAAAATTATTTAAATAATATAGTTCGTAAGTTATTTATTTAATTCTATTATTATCAAAATATAATTTCAACTAACTATAAATTCTTTATTTAAAAACTTAATTAATAATATAGAGTGTAAGTTATTTTAATTAATTCTATTATTACATATTTGCATATAATTTAATTAATTAAATTCTTTATTTAAAATTATTTTATAATTTCTTTTAGGGCGTAAGTTATAAGTTATTTATTCAATTTTATTATAACACTTGCAAATAACTAAATTCTTTATTTAAAAAAATATTTAATATATAGAGAGTAAGTTATTTATTTAATTCTATTATTACTTATTGTAATTGTCCGGAGCGTAGCGAAGGCGATGACAATTAGTGTCACGTGGCGATTTCCGGTTTTCCGCACGCGTCATTTCTGATTGGTCCGCACAGAATGTGTATTGAAATTTCGTGCTACATCAAAAATAAACAAGTTATGATTACCTTTTTTTTAGATTTCGGCTAGTAAGTATATTTTTCTTTTAAACGACTTTCTTATTTTTTTCCTAGAATATATAGGTTTCTGGATTTCTTGTACATACCGGACTGGTGAGTTGTGTTTTATTTGTTTTGCTTTAAAGAAACGTTTCTAACGTTTTATTTTTTATTTTTATTTTTTTAGGGATATCAGATTTTTTGTACAAATTGAATTTTTAAAGATATTTGGATTTTTGTACAAAATCGTTCGCTCCGGACTTACAACGGTTTCCATTTCCTAGTAATTACATATAATTTAAACTAACTAATTTCTTTATTTAAAAATTACTGTATTTAATAATATAGAGAGTAAGTTGTTTATTTAATTCTATTACATATTTATATATTGACTTATAATTTAAGCTAATTAAATCTTTATTTTAAAATTATTTAATATTATAGATAGTAAGTTATTTAATTTATATATTTAAATAATATTTGCATATAATTTAATTTAACTAAATTCTTTATTTAAAAATCATTTAATGATATAGATTGTAAGTTATTTATTGTTTCTATTATTATATTATATATAATATTTGTTTGTTAACCAAATTCTTTCATTTAAAAAATTATCTTTTACTTTAGTTGGTAAGTTTGTGAATTATAGGTTTTTATATATATTTATACAAAAAACTAAGACTTACTATATTATATTAAATTCCTATTTGAATTTTAGAGTAAGTGTTTTTTAAATTTTAGCATAAATTTTAATATATATTTTATTAATAAAATTTTAATTGTTTAAATTCATAGATTTGGAAAAAGTGGAAATACAACAATAGATGAATTTATTTATGAAAAAAATTTAAGATGGATTCCTTATAATAAATTTAAAAATGTTGAATATTTTAGTAAAGGAGGATTTGGTGTTATATATAAAGCTATTTGGTTAAATAATAGTGGTAATAAAGAAGTAATTCTTAAATGTCATAATAATTTAAATGATAATTTAGATGAATTTTTAAATGAGGTATGAAAATTTATTATTTATTTTTTATTTTAAATTATAATTTTATCTATACTAATATACTAATATATATTTTATTATTTATAGTGGAAGTATCATGTAAGTTTTTTAAACTCATATGATATTATTAATTTTTATGGATTTACAAAAGATCCAGATTCTTTAAAATATATGGTAGTAATGGATTATGCAAGCAAAGGTAATTTAAGAGGAAATTTAACAAGAGTAATCAAATATAATTGGAAACAAAAATTATATATGTTATATGAAATTATTACTGGACTGAGTGATATACATGAACAAAATCTTATTCATTGTGATTTTCATGATGGAAATATTTTAAATCATGAAGATAAAAGTGAGGATAAACTTTATGTTTGTGATTTAGGATTGTGTCGACCTGTAAAATCATTTTTGAAAAAGGATGATATTTTTGGAGTTATATCATTTATGCCACCTGAAGTTTTTAGAGGCAAACCTTATACTCCAGCTAGTGATGTATACAGTTTTTCTATGATTATGTGGGAATTTACATCTGGAGTACCACCGTTTAATGGCAGAGCACATGATTTACAACTTAGTTTAAGTATTTGTAAAGGTGAGCGTCCTGAAATTATTGAAAATACCCCACAATGCTATGTTGATTTGATGAAAAAATGTTGGGATGGAGATCCGTTAAAAAGACCATCTTCTAAAGAAGTGTTAAATATAATTGGAGAATGGATTTTTCTTCCTTATGATAAGAAAATTGAAGACATTAATGAAGAATTAAAATGCAAGATTATAGAATTTATAAATGCACCAATTGGGTACAACAATCTTACTACTGAATCTCATCCACAAGCATGTTGTACAAGTCGCTTACTTGATTTTAATAGTAAAAAATTGAATGAAATTCTTGAAAGTAAAAATTCACAAGCTAATGTACAAGCGAGCGAAATGCTAGTAAGTGAAGATTTGAATGAATTTATGGTTAATTTAAAGTAATTAGGTATGTGAAGTATATATAATATAGCCAATATGATATAAAATAAATTAATTTGCAAATTATTTACATGAAATTAATTTTATTTCATTCAATATTTAGATATTAAAAAAATGAAAATTAACTAATTATTTGAGTTTTAAAAAGATATTAGGTTTTTTTTTTTTGTAATATTTGATATCATGCATTTAACAAAAATTGTTCTTTATTTTATTCTTTTTAGATTTATTTAAACACTAAGGCTAGAGTAGCAAAATATTTTACAAGATTCTTAGTTTGTAATTTGAATAATTCCTTTTTTTTTTTATATATTTTATCCAAATATTAAATATATGTATTCTCTTTTTAGAATTATTTAAAACACTAGGATTAGAGTAGTAAATATTTTACAAATTTCTTAGTTTGTAATTAAAATAAATCTTTTTTTTTTATACCTTTTCATTTATTTAAATATAATATAAGCATATATAATTATTTTCATTGTGTAAAATTAAATAAATATATTCATTTCAAGAGTCAATAATACCAATAATAAATTCACATATAATATAAACAGATGTTTGATTCATATGAGTTGATTCTTATAATAAAAATTATCATCTGCATAGAATTTATTAACTTACTGAAAAAATTAATAGAATGTTTAATGTCTCTAAAATTCAAGAGTTTCATGGATACAAATTACATCATTTCTATAATATAATAATTATTATGTTCAATAATACAACATTATTCCTGTAATAAGTTAATCCGTTTTTATATTCCATCTTTTTTCCGTAAAAAGGCTCGAATTAATATTAACCTTAAATCACGAAATTTATCAAATTATTATTTACATTTTTGTTGAATAGATCTGTAAGAGACAAGAGACTCATTTTCATGGAGTTTTTTAAGCAATAACGGATAAAATCTTTTATAGGGACGACAAACACAAATAATAATTTATTTAACTATAGTGATTATAATCTAGTCCTATACTGTTTTCTTTATCTTAAAAATAACAAGATGCATTATTACAAGAAAGATTCTAGGTAAAAAAATTAGTTCTCATATCCTAGCAGAACAGGAATTCCAAATTTTTATATTTTTATGTTTAACCTATAAAATTGCTTAAAATTATATTGCGTGATAAACTAAAATTTGCAACAAAGTCTTTCATCAATATAAATATTTTATAAAATGATCTCACGTCAAAATACTTAATTAATAATCAACCCTAACTCAGTAAAACAAATCAAAAATCAGATGATGAAAAAATTTTGTTCTTCAAAAATAAAAAATCCGGTCAAATTAAAGTAAATTTTGATATGAAGAACCAATTTTTTTAACTTTATACCGGCCTTATATTTTAAATTGCCAATTTTAAAGTTTTATGAATAAATCAATTTCATTATAAATATACAATAATTTATAAATTCAATAAATAAGGCATGGTCAACTTTTTTTTTGTTACATAACTGTCCATAATCCTGGCCAGTTTTTAGCCTCTAATCTTAATAAAATGTCTAATAAGATAATAACTGTACATGTATACATATTGACAATATAGCATATTATTTATAACTGATAATAAGAATATAAATTTATACAAATATGTATATAATTTCACAAAATCAATTCCAAATGCTTTTAAAGAATTTATGAATTTTTTAAAATGTATTTAAAATAACTAATTAAATCTATATATAAAACAGAATAGAGATGAAAAGAATATAAATTAATTATGAATTGAGATAATAAATTATATATAAAGCTTTGTAAATCAACATTAAATCAGAGTATAAACAAACAAATATTAAATTATTGGTCAAGTTTCTAACTAATGGACTCTATCAAGTTTCCAAAATTAGATCCAATGTTACTGCTGTATGTTAACTTTAATTTATAATAAACTATTACTTTAAAAATCTTTTATTTCAATAATTTTAATAATATCCAATAAAGATTTTATTAACTCAACCAGTATATCCATATTACAATACCATAGTTTAAAACTCTTAAATAAATCTTTACAATGATCAAATCCTTTACAATATAAAAATTCAAGAAGTTCTATGAATGATAAAACAAATTGTTGAAAATCTATACTATCAATTACTAACTCTTTTAAAGTTTCTATTCAAAATTCCAATTCCAAATTAGAAACTTTAATTAATATATTTTCTATAAAGGTTGTAATTTGATAATATCCAAATGTTGTTTTGCAAATACACCATTTGTTTATGGACCGTCTCCTGACAGGACATTCCCTCTAATGGTATTCTGATGTTTTTCATCATCAGTTATTAAATCTAAATTAAATATTGTTAAAGATCTAATCCAGGTTCATAATTTGTAAAAGTGGAACCTTCAGGTAAGTCAACAAAATTTTTCTGTGTTGCATTTACTTCAAATTCCTGAAAGGTTGTACTTTTTCTAATAATCATATGATATATTGAATCAACAAACTTTTGAATCCTATTTGATAATTCAATCTTATTGTAGAGGGATTTAATGATCATATGCTTGTCCTGGGAATAAAATTGTTTTTCTCTCTTATCAAGAAAATAGAATATGTTACTAGAACATTCAATGGGTAATAATGCATTATTTTTTTTTTAAAAAAAAAATAGGAACAAAATTTGAGTTGATAGTTGACGCACAAATTGACACTTTATAGCGTCTAAGGTGGACAGGTGGTACCGGAGAACCTATAAGGTTAGAGACATTTTGTTGATCATGTCAATTAATACCTTTCTTAGATTTTTAATAAATTATATGATTTTATTTAACTGTAACATATTATCCCTTTAATAATTACGTAATAGGTTTCCTTATTAATAAAACAGATGTTGTTCTCCTTATACGAATGATTACTATTTTCCACGGTCTATAAAAAATTTCTAATATAGTGTTTGGTTAAATAAATATATATTATATTGTTTCCGCTAACGTTCTACAAAAATATTTTATTATTTTCTTAGTTTTAGAAACTTTACATGGAATAAACCTCTTTAGCAAAGAAAACAATTAATAAATTCTATAAATTCATCGGCAATAATAGATTATTTTAAATAATATTTACCGTAATAATATGAATAATATAATATATATATGATATAATATAACATAAGTATGATTATTATATATATATTATTATTTTTTTTTTTTTGAAGCATTTAATTAGAAAAAATTTTATCCAGTAAAACTTGTTTCAAGATTAAAATTAAAATATTTTGAAAACATTAAATAAAAAAATACGAATTTTTTAAGTATTTACCTCTTTCAAAAAATATTTTTTAGCATATTGAAGATTTTTATATCTTTTTAAAATTACAATTAAACTATCATTAATTTTGGATATAAAATCAGGTTGCTTGATATATGACGTCTCCGCATATCTTTCTCCACAATGAATACAATTATTATCTTCAATATTATATGAACCAAAACAAATCGGTACGGGACTAGATTTTAATTTTGGTGTTGGGTTAAAAGAATTTTCTTGATTTACATTTATTAGTTCCATTTTTGTTTATGAGTACTGTATTGAAAATTCGATATACTGTATTTATAGTTTTCAAATTCTTAAAATAATAAATTACTAGTATTGTATTTTAATTGGTTACTTTTACATAGTAATGATGATCTACATGACGGATCACCCAAAAATCCTAACATCGACAGTCTATAATCCCGACACCAAAATCCCGATAAATGCAATTCCCGATTGATCAAAATCCTAACAGTCACAGAATCCCGATGATCTAAAATCTTGACAGCCAAAATACTGTTGAGATACGATCAGATGAATTTGAGATTACTTAATTTTTTAATGCAATTATTTCTAATTTTAGAAGATAAGGAATAGTTTAGTAATCTAGTAGTATACTGTACATAATCCATTTAACTAAGTTTTTTTCTTTAAATTTCATTAATAATATAGTAACGTTAGTTAATTTGTTTTAATATTAATAAAATTTGCAAATAATTTACATTGGTATTAATAAAATTTACAGATTTTATTTGAATAAATTAACCCATTATTGCGTTAAAATTATGGAAATATTATATAATTTTTTTTTTTAAAAAAAAAAAAACTTTGGGATTTTGACTGTCAAGATTTTTAGAGGTTGGAACCGACCAAAAAAACCTTAACCGATTAATAATCGATTAGTATTAAAAATATTAAAAATAAAATATTTTTTTTTTTGACCGCAGATTTCACCAAATTGTTTTTGATCATACATTTTGTTATAGTAAAGTCTTATTTATTATTATTATCATTAAAAAATTGGACCAAGTTCGGAGAACACGTGACCAAAAATTCACAGCTCTGGGCCGCATTAGATAATTTGACCAGAATTATGGGTTGATAATTTTAATCGATTAACCGATTTTTGAGATACCTTAATCAATTTACTTTAATCGATTCCAAACTCTTTTAATTAAGATTTTAACTGTCAGAATTTGTAATTATCGGGATTTTATTTCAACGGGATTTGGGCGTCAGGATTGTAGACTGTCGATTTTATAGTTATCAGGAATTTGTGGTAAACCCCATATCTACCCTATTTGTTACAAAGTGCGGAAAAGTTTATTGTCCTTTTACGTATTGGTATGAATTACAATTTATTTTTTTAAGGCGCAGTTGGCAAATGATCCGTGATCTGCATCCCTATAAGAAATATGTATACGGAAAGGATGTACGTTTCTATAGATTCCGTATACAAATTCCGTATATTTAATAGGCAATTCATTTTTGAACATTTTTTAAAAAAACTAATGTATACGAAATGTATACGGAAAAAATTAATCATGCGGAATGTATAAACTTAATATTTTCCCGTATCATACTACGAGATCACGTGATTGTTTATTGTTTTGTTATGATACGTTTTTTGTTTTTTATATAAACCCTTACTTTGATAAGTTTGATCTTCCGATCTTCCTTTCTGTCTTTCCTTTCCTTTCTCTTTTCTCTTGTCTTATTTTTTTATTTATTCTAAATTTTTCATCTTTTTTTCGTCACCCCCCTTTTAAAATAAATATTTTTTTTCGTACTTCACTTTAAAAAAATTTTTTTTTTCATCTCCCTCCTTTAAAAAAAAATTTTTTTTCGTCACTCTCTTAAAAAAAAAATTTTTTCTTTTATTCCCACTCTTTTTTTTTAAAAAAAAAAATTCTTCTTTCTATTTCTATTTCCTCTTTATAAAAAAAATTTTTATTTTTCTAACTTTGACATCCTCCCTTTAAAAAAAATTTTTTTTTAACTTTCCTAACTTCGTTACCCTCTTTTTAAAAATATATTTTTTTTTTTTTGATCTTTATTCCCCTTTCTTTTTATTTTATTTATCCCTTTATTTATTTCATAGGCCAGCAGATTTTTTTGTAAGAAGATTCAGTTTCTTTTTTCTTTTTTTGTAGATCAGTTTGGGAGTCCTTTCCTTTTTGTAGGATGGTTCAGGATTTTTTTCTTTTTTAGATCAGTTCAAATTTTCTTTTTTTTCTTTCTAAGTTAGGTTCAGATTCTTTTTTTTTGTAGGTTGTTTCAGTTTTGTCGCCAGAATCTTCTTTTTTTGTAGGTCAGTTTTGGATTTATTTTGTTGTTTTGGTTTCTTTTTCATCAGATGCTTCATAATTCTTTTCTTTATGTAGGTCAGACCTTTGGTGACTTGGACAATTGCAGATACTATATGAGGAGGGTTTTTGTTTCTATTTAAGTTAGACGTT
>QZLH01000168.1:75156-99132 GCA_003833135.1 Oehlia diaphana | reverse complement strand
TTATGTAAATACAATTATAGTAAACTGCAATATAAATAGTAAATTCAGTGACCAAATCGTATAAATTTCGTGATAAAATCAGTGATCAAATCATGTAAATTCCATATGAATCCCGTGCAAATTCCGTATCCAAACCATATTTTTAGTGATACGGAATTATGCATTTTTCCGTATCCTATTAAGATACGTTATTTCTAAGGAAAAAAAATCGTATAAAAACTTTATAAAAAACGTATCCAATTTCTTTATAGGGCATGGTATTTATTATTTCATTACAGTATGGGAAGTTTATACTGTCCTAATTCCATTTACAATAGAAAATTATGAAGTATTTCAAGTATTTAAGCAATAATATGTTGATGTGAATTTTGTTTTAAACCCGTTTAAACAATGTAATTATGGCATATCACATTAGGCTAACAATTATTTTAACGTCCTTTCTGGCTGAAAAATTTGAGGGGGGAGAGGGAGGGAATAATTTAAACAAACATGATATTTAAACATATCAAAATTTCTGGAAGTTTTCGATAAAATAAGAAATATTCGTACACCCAATTTCAGAAAAGAGAGGGGTGCTTTAAACATATGTGAACATATGTGTACAAATTATTTTAAAATTTTCAAAAATAGAGGGGGGGGGGGGGAGGAGAAACGTTAAACTAAAATTAATTTGGAATGGCCTTATATTGCAGTATAAAAAAATTGATTGATTTTTTCGTAATTAAATTAAATTACAAATTTTAAATATTGTCTAGGATTAAATATTATTTTTATTACTGTAGTTTTTAATAGATGGACTGTCATAATTTATGTATTACATTTTCATTATTGTGTCCTTATTGTAATCATTAATAATTATATAATTTTTTTGACAAAAAGACAAACTGAAAGTATAGATTTCATCTACAGCAATAGTAAGCTGATATTCGATATTCGGTAAAGCCTTTTTTATGCCTATATCTTTGTGGTTATTATTATTTATTAGATATTCCCTGATTTTTCATTCTTTTTAAAACATCTGACTTCATTAATTTGACTAAATCGAACATTTTTAAATAGCAGTGGGATGTTATTTCTCATAAAGGATAAACTTTAGAAAAAATAAATTCGTTGATCTGTTTATGAATCATTAAAAATTTTCTTTTCCGATACTTCGCAAAAAAAAAAAAAAAAAAAAAAAAAAATGCGAATTTAAATTCTAAAAATTTTTTTAAAAAAAAATTAGATGACTACATCATCCGGCATCCAAATTGCATCAAGAAGAAATCATCATTTTTATTCTCAAATTTATCATGTTAAAATATATACAGTATATATATATATATATATATAATTAAATAACTTAGAAATATTAAAATAACATTTTATTTCTGTAAAACAGACAAAATTTGATAATCTTATTAAATATATCTTTAATTTTTTTTATCAACTTAATAATAAATATTATAAACATAGAGCTTATTACTATATTTTACTCTTAAATCACTTAAATTTGATTTTTGGAGGATATCCGTTGGTCTTAAACCGATACATCTATCTATTCCTTATCAAATGTATATAATACATATATTACTTCCTTAAATATAGTAAGAGAGTAAATTTCTTAAATTTCTTAGTTTAATTTCAAACAATAATTCGTCAATAGCATTTATAATACAAGAAAATCAATTTCTTGATCTAATTTCAACTATTAAGTTGAGACATTTAATTATACTGCCGTCACTGGTAATTTTAATAGGATTATTCATATCTACTAAATTAATTTCATATTTTCTAAACAATAAAGCCATTAAACAAACTATTCCAATCATTGATAACTTTCTTCCTGGACATAATCTTAATCCTCCACCAAACATAAGAAAAGAATTTTTCCTTGGCTCAAAATTTTCAACCATCCACCTATCAGGGTTAAATTTATTAGGTTCTTCCCAAATTTTATCATTATTATGAATAGCTTTAGAATAAATTAGAAACAATGAGTCAGCTGGCCAATGATATTCTGCCGTTTTATTAGGTTTATCAATATATCTTGTAAATGTATGTACTATTGGAAGAATGCGAGCTGTTTCCTTTACAATTGCTTCACAATAATTTAAACTATAAAAATCATCTTTAGTAATTGGTCGCCTTTTATCACCTTGGAATACATTATCAATTTCTTTTAACATTTTCTTTTTTACATCTGGATTACATACAATATAATAGACAATGAATGAGAGTAAATTTCCAGTCTATATTTGAAATAAAAAAATGAGTATTTAAATTAATTTCAAGTTAAAAAGTACATTGCGTTTCAATGATTAAAGTAATGTATAATAAAAATTTCCTTAATAAGATTTACTTACTTTAAAAGTTCCACTACTAATTGCTTCTTGTATACTAAGGCGAATTTCAGCATCAGTCATAGATCTCATGGGTTCACCAGTTTCGATATAATTATTATCACGAATTGTATTTTTGATAATCATCGATGTCAACATATCATACGATAAAGGTTCATTCAATGGTGTATATTCAATTTCTTGTCTTCGATTCTTAATTAATTCATCCAATCTTTGATTAACATAACTAAAGGTTTGTTTTATTTCATTTATTTTCTTTCTAACAAATGGAACATTATGTCGTATAAAAGAAGGAATTACGAAAAACATTGAATATCCTATAACTAATCTACGTAATGCTTCAAATAATCTCACAGAATCTTCAACTTTTGCTGCTATTGCTAATGGATAATCAGTTTTTTCGTCACTAAGAGTATCAAAATAAGCTGCCATTGAATAAGATCTCTTACCAGTTAACAATTTAATAATAAAATCATTTGTGTAATGATAAAACCATTCAGAAAAATCCAATTTAATTTTATGTTCTCTAATAATTTCTTCCTTAAGGAATAACTTAATCCAATAACTTTCTAATTCATTGAAAAGTTTGTTTGTCTGATCAATAGCTTCATTAGTAAATTTTGGTGACAAAATAGCTTGATTAAAAAAATGATTATTAAACATCCACGATTTATAATTATTATTGAACGTTAATCCTTTTCCGTAAAGTCCCAATTCTTCTGTTACTTCACATTTTGGAAATTTCATTGCATATGTATTATCTGATAAAATGTTTTCAAGGTATTTTTCTCGACATAAAATTATAGTTCGCATATTTACACTATAAATCTCGTATATGTCACCATATTTCTCGTAACAATAATCATAAAACATTATGATGTTTCCACCAAACCACAAAATTTGAGGCAAATTACCGACGAACGGGAATGGGAATGGACCAGGTAAAGAATTGATACGAGTAAAATATTTGTAATAATAATATGCCACATATGTCATTAACATTGCTGTTAAGAATAAAATGCAATCATAAATTCCAAAATTTTCAAATAGTTTAAAAATCATCATTTTTTTTTTTTTTTTTTTGTAGACGCTGTTGCGCCACGGTATACTTTTTTTTTTGTTTACTTTATTCAGCTTCTTTTTTCTAGATATATTTATATCCTTTAGTAAACTACAATTATTTGAGAACCGATTAGACCTGAGGATGGTGAAATTTTAATATTTAAAGATAATAATCCATTATTTTTACTAAATTGGACTAATTTGATTCAAGATGTGTGATCGTCAAATTATATAAAATTGATCTTTGCATGTGGTAATCTTACTTCAAACGCAGATCTTTTTTTTAATATATTTAAAAAGGATTTAACGATAAGTCACATTAAATTTCGCGGTACAACCTGTGTAATAAAATTATGAAGTTGTTTGACATATGTTTTGGTAAGCAATATTTTTTTTAGTTTATTTTTTTTTTTTTACTTGGAAATGCTTTATTAAATATAAATTTATAAATTTCCCACAAAAATTAATATTAATCGAAATAATTACTTAATTTTATTACCGGTAAAGTAAAATCATTTAAAAGTGGAAATTAAAGGAAATGTATTTTGGTAGCAATATGTTCATACTTTTTTTCAATATAGTAAACAGGAAACTCTAATAAAGACTGCCAAAAAGTCACCTGCGGATCAACACGTGATATCTTATTAGGATCGTCAGAAAAATTTTGTTATTTTGTTACCATTTTTGTTTACTCCGTAAAATATCCATATGAATGAAACAACAATGTATCCTTTTCCATCTATCAATTTGATCATCATCAATATGAATAGCTTTTTATATTATTATTAATATTACTTAAAACAATGCGTCAGCTGACCGTTGGTAATTTTCATGAGGTTTATCAACACATCTTGTAAATTGAGTTTACTGATGTGAGGAGAATGTGGTTTAGGTGTCTGGCCAAAATCTCAAATTTCGTTTGCCCGACTAACACAATTCTGACAAACATAAATCCCGAAAGTTCATTATCAAATTCTCGATAATTCATGTACTGCTGTGAGAACGTGGTTTAGACGTCTGGTCAAAAATCCAAAATTCCGACTTACACATGAAAAACATAAATTCCGAAAGTTCATTATCATTTGAAAATTTGAGTAATTCGGAAAGATTTGCATTTTCCAAATGAAGAAAAACTTTCTTTTAATTTATTTGTAATCTCAATATTATTTTTCAAGTGTAATAATAATAGTTCCGAAACTTTCTAAAATTAATTATTTTTTTAAAAATCTTTTAAAATAAAAAAAAAAAAAAAACCAAGCGAAAGAAAAAATAATATTCAACAATAAAATATACTATATTATAACTCACGAGCAGGGGATAAATCAATTATCTCTTGGCTAATTGGAATGTAAAAATTTACGGTCGATAGCCGATCATTTATCCAATCCTTTACATATTCCTAATTAGCCGTAATACTTAAATGACAGTATTATTTCCTATATGAAAATCACGATGAAAAACCATATTATATTTGTTTTATAATAACATAAACATAATAGAGTTTTTTATAACTTTTTTGGTTCGATAGAAATAATAGTTATATACTATATATTATTTATTATTGCAATATGAAATCAGCTGTAATAAACTTTTCTGTTATGGTCAGGTCGTACGACAAGTATTACTTATCTAATTAGGAATAAGTAAAATTTTACTAGGACTGAATAAATGATCGGCCGATGTTCCGATTCTAAGTAAAATTTTACTATTCCAATTAGCAAGAGATAATAATATTATAGTACTTGGGTAATACCACTTATTTAACATGGATTAATGGATGATCGGTTATAAATTTTGCCACGTAAGTGGCAAAATTTATAACCGATCATCCATTAACCATAGTGATCTCACCCCGTACTATAATATATTATTATATACGTCGGTGATCGGCTAATAAAATTTTGAAAATTTTTTTAACCAATCATTCATTAACCATGTGAAAATAAGTGATATGATCTTTCTGTACTAATTTTAATTAATAAAATTAATAATAAAAAAAAAAAAAAAACAATTAATTTAATTAATAAAATCTGTTTTTATAATAAAATCATTTGATCATTTTCGGCGTAATTAATGACCATTTTTAGCACAATTTCCGATGGAAAAAAAAATCATAATAAAATTTTCGATTGTTTTTTAATTTATCATTTACTACTTAAAGTAAAAATCAACTATGTTATTGTATATAATATTAAAATCGTCATCCCACAATTTTGCGAAAGAAAAAAATGATGCTCATCATAATTATAATAATGAAGGAGAGGGTTTTGTCATATGTCAATACTTTCAAAAATATAATTAATCATGTAATTATAAATTTGATATTAATAAAAAACGTATGTTATTAAAAGTTTTACAATTTTAAAAATTATCAACTTTGATTATTATTTAACAATAATATGTTTGTTTTACCATACAAAAACTGAATAAAATGTGAATTACAATAAAGGCATTTTTGGATATTAATAAAAAACGTTTTTAAAAGTTTTAAAGATGATCGTCCTTGATTATTATTTAACAACAATATGTACTCTTGCTATATGTTTTAACATAGCAAAAACCTGAGTAAAATGTGAATCACAATAAGGGCATTTATCTTCAATTTCATCACATTCCTATGAAAAAAAAAAATTAAATTGTAAATAAAAAGGTAGAACATTGCAACATAAAAGCAATAAAAACAACATATACCTGTGAAACAATTTTCTCAATTATTGATATGTTTAAAGTAAAACCTAGTAAAGTGTCGCCCCCATCTAAATCTTCCCATTTACAATTATTACGAATAATTTCATTATTATTCCTCTTATAAGTACAGATCATGCTGTTTTTTGCATCAATTAACCATCCTAACTCTACAGATGTACCCATTGCGAAGTAATCATTTTTGAACCTATTATCAACTTCATTAAGTATTTGATCATTTGTACTATTTATAACCTCAGCAACAAATATGGGAGTAAAAGGTCGGCCATGCAAAGTCCAAAGTTGTTTTGCATTAAGTGAGTTGTAAGTATTTGCAGACGTAAAAGCAACATGTGGTGCTCGGATTTTTTTTTGGTGCAGTGGTACTAAAATTAAAAGCCCCTTGAGATGTAGTAACAACACCGTTTTGGCAGGTATCAATATTCCAGTTACCAAGTTGTCTGGAAATCTCATGTACAACAGCCTCATGAGCAATTGGAGTTTGAGGAAGAGAGATTAGCCTTCCATTTTCAAAATTAGTACGAACTTTTAGACATTTGTTAATTTGTTCAAGTTCCTCTGGAGTATAAGTACGGGTGAGATCCAATTTGTTTAAGTCTAAAGGAAGAGAGAATTAGTATTAAATAAAATGTTTAGTTCAAAAGTCAGAATTGTTTCTTAATCACAAATCAAAAAATTACTTTACCAAAATTTTCAGGTTCTTTATTTTTTGGCATGAGAGAATTAGTATTAAAAATGTTTGGTGCAAAGTCAGTTTTTTAATCACAATTGTTTCTTAATCACAAATCAAAAAATTACTTTACCAAAATTTTCAGGTTCTTTATTTTTTGGCATGTTGCTTAATTTAACACTTCCGGTTGTATCTGTTGATTTTTTTAAAAAAAGATATAATGTGATATCAATTTATGTTAAATCAATTTATGTTAATTTAATAAAATATTTAATATGGAAAACGGTAAAATGTTAATTTAATAAAATATTTTATATGGAAAACTGTAAAATATTTAATACTTTTGTTTCCATTTATATACTTTATTCTTCACATACTTGGTCAAAATTGCAATTTTGTAGTCATTATGGTGACAAATGTTTTATATAGATCTTGTTTCATACGATAGTTTTTTTTTTACTATGTTTCAAATTGATATCTTATTATAATGTTAGGAAATTGTGCAATAACGTTACCTATCTTAATAATAATAATAATCGAGCTGATGTTAACTTGCATAACTGATGATTAATTTTCACGTTAAAGAAAAAAATGAAATAGAATTATACATTTTTACACAAGTACATATTACCGAAATAGTATAAAATAATTATGATTCACTATTTATTTCACGACAACACAGGATGTAACAATTAATCACCTGGCCCACATTACAGTATAACTCTGGTCATTATGTTTATACATCACGCCATGTGTTGACAGTGAAATGATTGTTGTCAAACCGTCTATCGGTAAACATGAACCGGACCACTGTAATTTCCCCGTAACTCGTGAATATAATTATGATACATTTATGGAAAAATCTCAGTAAGCAATTAAGGTAATTCCCATGTTTTGAGGCAATAAATTTTGTGAATATGATACATTCGTGGTAATAACATGGAATAAGAAAACACGGAATACAGGGCTTATGTTTACCATTCAGTTTTAAGTCCCTAAAGGTCAACATGATTGCGAGGTACTAGGCATAGGTGTTTAAAATTACTTCTATTCTTTTCCGACTGTTTTCTTCATGAAACAAGGAGGTATTTACATAAGGAAGGTCATTCAAGCTTTCCAAAGTGCGAAGGAACAACCAAAGAAAACTAAAGAAACATATCTCTACTTTCTTGATAAACTTTCCTTCTGACAATACTTCTGATAGAATGTACTCTCTATACCTGGCTAGTTAAATTATTATGTCTTTTCATTGCTACTACTTCATCTTCATGTCTCGTAGAGATTAACAAAGTTTATTTTTGCAATTCTTTCTTATTAGTGAAAACTTGTTCTATGTTACATTAATATTATTATATTATAGTTTCCAAATACAAACCATCATTTATTCATTTTACTATAATTTAAAAATTTCATTTGTTTTACTTTAAAATGATTTTTTTAATAACAATAATATTTAAGTAAACTTTAACTGTTAACTTTACTATCTTATATATTTTATAAAAAGCAATACGTCTAAGTAACAACTCATGAAAATTTTATAGTAAATAAATAATAACTGATATTACTAAAAATTTTGTTTTAACCAAAGCAATTCTTAAATGATGTAATTGAATAATCAAGAATTATTCTGATTAATAATAATTATCATTATTTAATATTAAGAACGCTCCCTATAGATTTACCAGCAGACGGAACCAAAAATAGCTAAACCAAAATTTCCTTTGATAACCATATAATTAGAAGTTCCTGAAACAACAGTTGAAGCTTGAAAATATGATATTTATAGATTTGTTTTCTTCTTATAATCTTTCATTACCCTAGGTTCTTCAACTAGCTCAATCTCATAGTTTCCTCCAAGTGCAATAAAATGATATATATTAAGTAATAGTTTCTCACTTTACAAGGGTTGGAAATATGCCAACATAAAGTTTATCATATTTCGTATCTTCCATACTATCGGAAATACAGTAGTCTCAATTGAAGCAATACTTATGATCACAAAAGAAAATATTTGAACATTAATAAATAATAAAAGAACTGAATAAAGTTGTCTTTATAAATAATTTTAGTTGTCATATTTTTATTGTTGTAATCTAAAATAGTAAGTTGCATTTAGGCCAAATAAATTAAAAATATTTTCTATATTGAATTAATTATTGAAGCTATTATAATTATATCGAAGCAGCGAAGCATTGTATAAAACGATCTAACAAGCAAGCTAATGAGTTGTTACACAATATATTTGTAATTTGCTTTCACAAAGGCGAGATTTTAAAGGTTCGAACTCGTAAGTTTAATAATTTTTTTTCTTTCAAAGAAGTGCTCCTTAATTTAAAAATACGAAACCGATTTATTATAAATTCTTTAGGGTGAGCGAAGATATTTTGTATCATATCATGACTATATTCCAAGATCAATCATCCGCATTAACATCATTTAAATATTTTAAAAGTTAGTAAATTTTGGAACGTTGTATTATGTTCTGGTGGGAGCGTTGCAAAACTTAATTCACATCATTGAATAGTAGTATCCGAGTATAACTTTCATCCTGTCAGTACTAGAAGAATTTAGTATAGCGTATAAAAAGTGTATAAAAATTGTTGAATATAAGAAATTAAATAGAACCATGTATTACATATTCAGCATATTGACGGGCTACTTGACAATAGCAATGTTCTAAAATGAGTTTATTGGTCACTTAAAAGTATTTAAAATAAAGGGCAAAGTAAAAATTTATTTGAGGATGTGATATACATTATTTCGCCAATGCCACACTATAATATCATAAGAAAAAAAAAAAAAGTTCATTTTATCGTTGTGGCAAATAGAATTATGTCGTCATTATTAATCTTCCCATTCAATTTCTTTATATTTATCAGTATCCCAAAAACTATTATCCATACAATATTTGACAATTCCTTCCATTTCATTTTTTTTAAGTGAATCAGAAATAATTCTCAAAGTTATCAAAGGATATAAATGCAGAAATTTTCCACCTCTCCAATTAATAAAAAATAGATCTAAAGATTATAAGGAGAAAATTCCTAAATCGATTTGGATTTTATATAAACTACTTGGTGCTAATCTAACCAATATATAAAAGAACTTTTCACTCATAAACCTTACATTCTCTGCCATTTTTATTTGTAATTCTATTCCTTCTAATCGCTGACAACTAATTAAAAACCTTTTCAGTTCATCAAGATTCTGATTATTTATGAACAATGAAACATATTCAATATTCGGACAATAGTTTATTATTGCTCGTATATATATTATTGTATTGTTAATATCACTGCTTTCAATTTTAACCTTTAAAGATTCCCATTAGTATTCCCAATAATCTTCGTAGCTACAGAAAGTGAGATACTAGATAATTCAAGTACTCGAAGATTAGGAAAAGATGCCATTTCTAATTGCTTCTCAAATAATCTTTGTTCAACATCAAGATCATTAATCAATTTCAAAGTTTCTAAATTTATTAATTGTGGAAAAAGACAAAAGGGAAAAGATCTATCAATCCATAACATAAAATAAAGAATTGAATCAGCATGTTTCATCAAAGTTTGAGAGATTCTTGTGTGTTTGTTCTCTCCACTCACTTGTTCCTTTATACTTTCATTTTTATCTTTAAATCCATAATCATTATCAACAACATGCATAAATATTTAATTCGGTTTTGCATTTCAATTAAATGTGCAATCCCAGAATTGCTTTCAAATAACATTAGAGAAATTTTTTCTGTTGATCTGCATATCTGTGTCAATCCATAATAAAATGATAATTCACTACATGACATACATTGTAATTCGAGTGTTGAGAGATTAACATTTGCTCCTGGGAATGTATATAATGGACATTCGCTGAGCATAGTATTCAAACGCTTTATAACATAACATTTACTGATAAAAAGTTTTAATAATTTCTTGATTTAAAATTGCATATTGAGAATCGGTTAAATTAAGCGATTCATGTAAATAAATATTTACCATAGCAAATATATTAACAATATTTGATATAATTAAATAAAAGTTTTTGTCGTTGTTCTGGAATAATATTGATGCCTTTGCTTATTAAATGATTTCTTGATGATTCTGGTAAATGAAAAAGAA
Organism: Oehlia diaphana; assembly: GCA_003833135.1. Lineage (NCBI taxonomy): Eukaryota > Fungi > Glomeromycota > Glomeromycetes > Glomerales > Glomeraceae > Oehlia > Oehlia diaphana. Next base: position 88,240 of record QZLH01000168.1, on the reverse strand, counting down.
TAATTCTCTCAAATAATGTTCCTCTTTTTAATCTTTCTTCAATATCTCTTGAACGTAAATATTTATATGGATCTCTCCATAAGATTGAGACTACTAGTTCACATAAAAGTTTATTAACGGATAAGCAAGAATATAGTGGTTTTCTATCATTTATTAGTTCTTGTAAAATTAAGAAAAATATATCATCGTTAAGTTTTAACATTTTTACAGTCATTCATTTTTTTTTTTTTTTATTTGAGAGATTTTTTTTAGGAGAGAGGCATCACGAAGTAGAATTCTAAGTTGATCATTATTTATAGATTTAACGACACCGATCACCATTTTGAAGTCGTGTTCGATCACGTGAAATACACGTACCTTGATTGGTCACTACAAATAGCCAGGCATTAAGATTGGCTTATGATCACGTGAACGAACATGACCTATTTTAGGGTAATTTATCCATTACTATAAGACGCTTTTAATGACACTACCTAGCAAAATTAGGACGTGATATTAAGCCTTCTATGTCTATTTTCCCGAAAGGAATTCCTGACCAACATTGTTATCTTTCTTTCAACGACAATTTCATCATTGATCGAGACATCATAAAAACTTTAAAGAAATCTTTGTATTACCGTATATTAGAATCTCACATTTCTCATCGCTCGCTATCGATCATTAAGCGCGCCCTCGAACATACTATAGATTGGGATTTTCACAACTTTGGATCAACATAATCCTTTTGATTGACCTACAAGCATACAACTTAGTAAATTTACCAGTTGGAAAATAAAATGTTCTACACACTCACTACCCACGCTAAATATCTTAAATAGAAACTATCCTGATTTATTGAAAGGTTTCCTCATGTTTTTTTTTTGTAGCAAAGATCTTGAAGATAACCAACATCTATGGACATGTTCTAAAGTCCTCGACATACTTCGCCCCATTTTCAAAAAATTTCACGACACCTACAAAATTATTATTGTCAATAACTGTCCGATATTCTGCTTTATACGAAGATGCTATCAAATTTTGCGCCGTATTTAATTGGACCGAACGTACTTTAACGAATATCACGGATAATCCACATTTACATTGCTTACTCTTAAATTTAATCCCTAAAGAGGTTGTTTATCCTTTCAAAGCTGCTGTATAGGTAAATCTAGTATAAAAAATTATTAATCAACTTTTTATACGACCTTCACAAGACATTTACGAAGCTATTTGGAAAGAACGTTCCATTATGTGGAAAGAGGCCAAAAAACGTCTCAACATCACCAAATCTTCATTCCGCGACTATCGACGCACACATCCTTACGACACTACACGAAAACGTACGCATCACGACCGAAATCTTTATAACTCCATTATAGAACGTGTTATCGCCACCCCTTTAATGACTCACGACGAGCGCTTGACAACTCTATATTAAGGATCTATTAAACATCGTCAAATTTTAGTCATAATCTGCCTTGGCTATCATCTTTGGATGTTGATATATCATCTATTTCTTTTTATTCTCATTATAATTTGGATCTATTTTATTTCTAATATATATACCCATCGGACTAGTTTTCTATTTTTTTTTTTTTTTTTTTTTTTTTTTTTTTTTTTTTTTTTTTTTTTTTTTTTTTTTATTTTTTTTCCCCTTTGTTTTTTTTTTTTTTTTTTTTTTTTTTTTTTTTTTGTAGTTTTATTTTTTCTCGTATGGTTTTTTAGTGCTAGTAGTAGCGTAGTTTTATTACTAGTATAGTTCAATTCGAAGGGTGAGGTTCTGCTATGGTGGAATGAATAATATACTTAAATTCATGAAAAAAAAATCCCATATAAAATCGGTCGGACAAGATTGTCTGTTATAGTAATAGATATTTACTTATTATTTATTTTATTTCTAGAAGAGTAGTAAATGTTATCTGTTACAAAAGATATGCGAAAAAAAATATATTCGAAAAAAAAATCACAGGGAAATCTAGTAAGTAGTGCATAATTACATAATTTCAGAATAGATTTTTGGGTTCAATTCTTATTAATAAGAATTTTTCTTATCGTACAAGATTTGTTGATCAATTTTAGCCGACTCATACTTAACTATAATATCACAATAATATGATCAAAAAATTCTTGGTTTAACATATAAATAATAAAATATTGAATGAGAGATAATCTATATTAAAGTAAGCATTCTGAAATCCAGAAACATTACAACACATCTTTTTTCACCAACGTACTTTTGACCGGCGCCATTCAATCTGTTTTACAATTCGTATGAAAGGAATATTCCACTACCGATTTATTGTCACGTTAGAAATGCATCTAAAATTTTTTTTTAAAAAAATAAAATTATAGCATAAACAATAATAATGTATTTGAAATTCTTTTAACTAGCTAGTAATAGAAAGCAATTGAAAAATCTTATCGATTAACGAAGTACGCGGATTGTCGTCAAATAATAGAAGAGTCGCTAATTTTCTATTTTATGATTAGTACAGTATATCCGCAAATTTTAATTTCATTGCTGATCGCCAAATTTATAATAAGACTCGATAGACGATAATATAGTTACAGGATTTTTAATTTGGGCCAGCATTATATATTTGACCAGCACTACAGACTTATATCTGAGAAAAATTTTCGCGGAAATACATTTCGAGACAAAATAACGCAAAATACTGAAAAAATTAAGACGCGTTCTATTTCATCAATATATCCACTATTTTAGATTAGTAGTACAAAGCTATGTTATCGAATATTTTTTGGTTGTGTTCTTGGGCAGTTAACTTTTGACTATTAGCTGTACGCAGGGTTTTTTAATAAGAATAGCACGTATTATTGACATCTGACATTAAAAATCCTGTAAAAATACGTTTATGTATTTGTTATATATTTGATCTATTAAATGTACATCATTACCATACTGTATACAAATTATAAAAATACATCATGATCTGTATAAATAATTATTTAAGCAAGCTAGTTAGGATAATGAAAAAATAATTTTTTTACGTGACCTGCTAAATTAATAATTCAAATAATTCATAAACTGCACGCAAATAAAACCTTACTCTACTATTATGGTGACGCATTGGACCCACCCTATATATGAAGAAGCTAAATTGATTTATTTTCGTTAACTATTTATAACATACAGTATATAATTTGTTAGTATTATTCATTTACGATTTCATTATAATAATCCTTTTAATAAAATAGGATTGAATTACTGTATGCTCATCTATATATAATAATAAAATTACGGTGAATATACTAATTAAAATTTGATTTTCCGGAAATATGAAGTTCAACCAAACGTGAATCTGGGACTACAATAAGTGATATCATTTAAAAAAAGTTAGTAAATACACAAATAAATACAAAAGAATTGATAAATATTTATATGTAAAATTTTACTACCTTCTGGATCTTCAATTTGAACTTTTGCGGAATTCCTTGGTACAGGAAGATTATAAAAACACATAGAACGACCAGAATAAATTGCTTCAGAATGTTTTAGTATTTCAGGAAAGGATTTTTTAAACATAATGTTATCTGCATCAATAAATTCTTTAGGAATTTCTGGTTCATCAAAAGATTTTTCGAGACGGGAATAATTAACGTTAGGAAATCTCCAATTTCTAATTGTTTTAAGTAACACTTTTGATGAGGGCCTTTTTCCTGGATTTACATCAAGACATTGGTTTACCAAATCGATATAGCATTTTGGTGTCCCTTTAGCTACTCTTGGTCTCAAACCATTGCATATTTTTAATGCAAGATTTCCATCATGCGGTACATTTCTGTAAGGTGATTTTCCGGTTGACACTTCTGTCATTATAATTCCGAAACTATAAATATCGCTTTCCAATGTATAAGATTTACCATCTAATATTTCAGGTGCTATGTAAGGAAGAACCCCAAAAACGTTTGAACAATAAGAAGATTTTGAATTTGTTATTGATTGTGAAAGTCCTAAATCAGTTATTTTTGTACCAAAACCACCGATATAAAATTGAAGTATGTTCCCACTATGCAAATCTCTATGTATATATTTTAGTTTGTGAATATTAAAAAGATTATTCGCAATACTTATTAAGATATTTAATTTATCTTTCCATTTTAAATTTATGAAGTTGTTTTCAAGGTAATTTCTTAAATTTCCTTCATGAGCATATTCTAAGACCATAAGAAATTCATTCGTTGCGGGATCTTTAGTTATTCCATAAAATTTCGTCAAATTCGCATTGTGTAAAACACAATGGTGATGTATGTTAATCTAATTAAAATAAAATAATATTAATATAGCATATATAAAGCAAAATTAATTATAAGTGTATCAAACAATCAAATACCTCATTAACGAAAGCTTCTGTCGTAAATTTTGTATCTTTAATTCTTTTTAAAGCAACAGTAATTGGAGGAGACCTCTTTTTTTCTCTATTAAGTTTAGGTTCACCATCTAGCCAAATAGCAGAATATATTTTCGCAAACCCACCTTCTGCAACAAGTTTGATATCTTGAAATTTATCATAAGATATCCATTCTAAATTACTATAATAAGATTGAGTCTTGATTTGCGCTTGATAAATTAGTTGGTTTATTTCAGTGTTTCCACTTGCTTTTCCTTCCCTCAAAAATTTACCTGGATCACATTTCTTACACCATGCATATCCAGTGTTTATTTTTTTGCAATTAGGACATACACCATAATAATCAGCATTGGATTTTTCACATTTAGTTAGTTCAATTGTATCATAGTTATTATAACATTTTTCTTCAGGGTTGTAATGTTGTTTAAATTCACAATTTTGTAAGCAATAAGTATTATTCCTGGAGTGAAATTTACTAAATTTATTTTCTAAATCGCGAAGTACATATTTCCAAATGGTACCATTCGATGTTCGATGTTTTTGAATAATAAATATTTTTTCATCTCCCAAAAAATCGGGACATACTATCAAAGAAGCGTGTTAAATTACTAAATTTAAAATATGTTTACGTGAAAAAAAGATAACTAAAGATAAGAACTACTTACAATCCATATCGAGAATTCTATTTTGCTTCGAGTACCAAACCATTTTAATTTTATCTGCAGAACGAAGTTTACCAAATTTATTTTTCAAATCACGGATAACAGATTCCCAAATCATATACGAATTTTGGTATTTTGGAACCCGTCTAATAATAAATTTTTTTTCATCATCTCCTAAGGGATCGTGACATTCTTGATCATGATATACTTTGTATTAAAGAATTGAAATATATATATATTAGTTTTTTTCTTAAAATCAATATAATACGTATGTATACACTTACAGCTTAGATCAAAATTCCATGAATGCCAAAAGTCTCTGATTTTATTTATAGAATGTAGTCTGCCAAATTTCTTTTCTAAATCACGGATTATGAATTTCCAATCGATAACTTTTGATCTTTGCTGTTTTTGAGCTTGTTCAACAATAAAATTTATTTCATCATGTGTTAAAGGATCGTGACATACTAAAAGAATAAAAGTATAAAAGATAACTAAAATTAATGTAATTCTTTTTTTATTTAGAAAAAAATAAAACAAAAATAAATTAATATTAATAGATAAATTCACATACAACGCGGATTGAGATGGTTTTTCCAGCTAAAATTTAAAATAATCATATATATCGATGTCTTAGAAAGAAAGAAAAAAATAACTTATTAAAAACTTACTAATAATAAATGTGTCTGTCTGTAAATCTTGCATATGTGCTCTGAGTTAATTTTCTAATTGACGCAAGACATTCATAAGAATTTTCATACTCTTTCAAATATTGTTTAACAATTTCACCGTCCTATAATAAAAAACAATATAGTATATATTTTAGCTAGATTTTATTTTTTTGAAATAAATAAATTAATAAATAATGCATTTTTATACTTCTAATGTAAGAATCGCTTTCTTTGACATTTTACAATATATAATATCTTTAGAGTGGAAGAAGAAAAATTAAAATAATTGTATATTCTCTACAAAAACGTAGAAAGCGCGTTTAAATATTTCATTTTAAAACTATTTTTTTGTTGGTCAAAACGTTAAATTAAAAATGGTTAATCCGAATTTTACTCACCATTTATGAATTTTATTCACCATTTATTATTTACCTCAACAGGATATAACATTACACCACTTCTGCATTACACCTGTATTTGGATCTAAACTTATGTAATATATTTCAGTTTTAAGAAATATCTTGAATATATGATTGCATCCATGTACATTATATACGCCCTGATGTAAACATCATACAAAATAAGTAATTTAGTATTACATTGATTCGGACAGGCTAAAAGGGTTCAACACATGATCATGTGTAATATAGTTTAAAAAATTCCTATTTTGTTAAGTTCATAAGAGTTTATTTGTTTGTTTTTTTTTCTTTTTAAAAAAAATTTTGTTTCAGCCCCTGCTTAGTGTCCTTCCACAAACACTAAAATAATTTCCTTTTAAAATGATCCACATGCATACTGCAGTTTTTTTTATCATACTGTACATTCTGTAGCACGACAGACTTTCAACAAATTGCTAATTAAATAACGATTATTGAATGCGAGATGGATGTCTTCGGAGTTGACGTTTAAAAATTATTTTTTTCTTTCTTATTTTGCCTTATTTAAACTGTTCAATCCGTAGTACAGTATTGGCTAGTGATGTGCATTTGTACTTCCAACATTATTTGGTTGTAAGTTTCCAATCCTGGTTTTATTAGAAAATTATGCTTCCAATCTTTCCAAAGGTGCTTCTCATATTGCTTCCAATCTTCCAAGAGCACATCACTGGACTATTGGCGGAAAAATAATTGGAATTTATAGAGTTTAATTATTAATAGAAATTTTTCTCTTTTGGAATATTGATTTATCACATTTATAGACTTAATTAGAGGAATTATACTCTTAATATATTAACAAATATGCGACAATATATCTTCAATCATGTTTTTGAAGAAATTTGGATTCCTAAATGTTCGTATTTGAAATAATTTGAACATTCTTTGGGTATTACAAAAAATAAAAAATTACAGCTTAAAAATTATCGTTCTTTACCTACAAATAATAATAATAGATTAAATAATATTTGTGCATTAGATGATAGTATTAGAAATAACATTTATTTTGGTAAAAAATATTATAGAATTTATACTAATCTAGCTTCATAATGCTAAAGTAGATTAATTATTATTAGCTCATATAATTTTATAGGATTATGTTTATAATTTTTCTACAGGGCGAGCTATCTAATTTTATTGGAGAATGGGAGGTAGTGATTAATTATAGAAATGTTTTTAGAATTTATTATATAGGTTTTAAATAGTTTAATTACCTCACAGTTGAAGTAGATTTTTCGTCTCTTCTTTTAGTTTAGTTTATTTTTGTTGTTTATAATAATTATATGTATATTAACCAATTACTGGTAAATAAAAAATATAATTTATTTTTCAATGATGAAAAATAATGAATAATGAATGTATTTTCATCCATTGTAACATCTTATAAAATCTTTAATCCAATAGATTTCATATGTCCATTAAAATATCTTCTTTAAGGTTTATTACACTGAAATTATCTCTAACCTATTTGCTATTTCTTTTATAAATAAGTTATTATATACTGTATATTATACATTTCAATTTTAACGGAACAATTAACTATAGTTAATTCGTGAACCGGATGTCGATCAGTGAAAATTCGTAAGTACAAATTAATAATGCATTCGAAAGCTGTGGGTTTCTGCTGCAAAATACTGCGTAACATTTTCATTTTGCTGCACTGGATGCAGTGATACCTTGCCCACAAAAATGCCAATTAAATAAAATTAACATTTCTCACTGATTATAGCCAGATCTCGAATTAATATGACATGTTTTGTGGCACAGTAGGTTTTTTTTTACGTTGGGTAAATCTTTTTATTTTTTTAATGAATCGTTAAAGCTTTTTTAGATGTTTTAGGGAATTTATTGATGATAAACATTTTAGTATAAGGACCATTTAACTCCGCACATGTTATCAATGTATTATGTATTAACGCGTGATGTTCATATGGAATTAGGATCCTTTAATAAAAACAAGGAATGGAAAGTAGTTCTAATATTGTGGTAATATTAAGTATGTAGAGAATGTAAATATCGGGGTAATATTGTATAGGTCTTTAGGCAATACTTTGAGCTATACATAGAAAGGGTCCTGTCCAAAATCATGTAGCTCGCTTCCATTTGTGTATAATGCCGACCAGCATTACATAGTGCCGGCCCTGAAGAAATGCGTAGAGCTAATAGTAAATGTGTGCCGATCTCCCCTGACCTATATATATAGCTGTTTTCATTATTAAGAATGCCCATTTTGAAAACGGAAATATAATAGTATTTTCTACCACTTCATTATTATTTTTATTATTATTTAAATGATAATTATTATTATAAAAGTTCTTTTAGGCTCGATCAAAGCTGGATTGACATGCTACGATCGCTACAGGCAAATTGATATCTTTTTATTAACGTTTTTATTATTAATACTATTATTATTATAAAAAAAAATACATCTAAATTAATTATTATTAATTGGTTTGCAAATTATTTTTAGACGAAACATACAGATTGTAAGAAATCTAGCAATGCATGCATACATATATATAAACAAATGGTTGTATAAAATTAAAAAAAAACAGCTGTGCACACATGTACTATAATAAATGAAAGAAAACTTGAAATAATCAAAAAAATGTTTATTGTATTTGTAATAAAATCCGAGGAAAAAATACAAAAAACAAGCGATAAAATGAAGGAAATTTGAAATAACTCGAATAATTCGAAAAAAGAATAATAATAAACGAAAAGTTGTTGTATTTGTAATAAACCCGAGAAAGAGTATATGAAAAAAAAAACGGTGATAAAATGAAAGAAAATTTGAAATAACTCGAATAATTTGTATAATGGTGTAGTTAGCCGAAAAACGGAGCCGAATTCCTGATGGCCGATCATCCGGATCCGGTTTAATCACAGAAAATCCCCTGGAATTCCACGACGATCTACGCCTGAGCCGGGTCCGAATCACGTTGCGGCTAATTATTTTTCAGCTAATTACACCATTATATAATTTGTTTGCGTTTGTAATAAAAACCGAAAAAAAAGAATAATAAACGAAATAATATATGTTTTCATATTTGATACTTATCGGAATTTATGTCACAATCATCGCAACTTGGTAAATTTGGTAAGTTCAATAAGTCAGAATCATCATTTCTTAATATTACTGATGTTTCACTTTCATTTTTAAAATTATTTGCTAAGCTTGTGTTGACTTTAGGATCAGTAGAATCAATAATTTTATTAAGTTCCGAATTTACTTTGTGAGCATTTGGTCTTTCATCTGGTTCTTGTCTCCAACATTCTATTCAAATAAATTTTAAAATTAGATCGTACAGTTAAAAATTAATAGTATTAGCCTAAACTTACCTTCGTAAAGGGCAACGAATTTATCGTTTGCATTTGGTATAGGTTTTTCCCTTTCACCATCGAGAATTTTTAATATAATAGATGCATTATCATTCCTTGTTTCATAATTAAAAGGTGATGAACAACTAGTTAATTCCCAGAATATTACTCCTAAACTATATATATCTGATTTTTCGTTTAAATCGTAACCCTTAACATTATTAAGAATTTTAGGATCAACGTAAGGTATTATGCCACGTGGTTTAGTAGGTAAATAGGAATCTTTTCCTTGTTGACGCAAACGCGAACATCCAAAATCTGATAATTTTATTGTATTTTGATGTATTAATATATTTTTTGGATGCTAAATAGAATGAATAATACCTTAATATGTTATTTATTATTAATTATACAATATCATAACAATATTAAAATAAATTAATCACACTTACAAGATCTCCATGTATGATTTTATTATCATGTAACCATAAAATTGCACCTGTAATTTCTTTGGCAAACTTAAATTGAATTTCCCATTTGATTAAAGATTTAGTATTGTTTTTTAAATGATTTTCCAATGTCCCCTCGTCCGCGTATTCAAGAACGAATGAGCAATTTATTCCATCCGATTCATCTTAAATTATAAAAAAAGTATAGAGCAAATACCTAAAATATATATCAAGTGATCAAATGATTATCATACCTCATACCTTTAAATTTCGTAATTCCATAAAATCGAATTATATTTGGATGAGAGGCTATTATCATTAAATTAATCTAAATGAAGAATTCATAATATTAAAAATAATAATGTCAATAAAATAATACGGATACAGTATTCTATATATAAACAGAGTTATATTATTAACATACAGTACTTCATTAATGATTTCTTTCATAGAGCTTAAATTTTCATTAAATTTTTTAATCGCAAATTTCGTTGTGTTCTTCCAATATGCGATATGAACCGTAGAAAATCCTCCAGAGCCAATCTTAGCAAAATTTCTAAATTCTTGAGAGTCATAGTAACAAATTATCTTATCATTTAATAATACATTGATGCTATTTGGCTCGCGTAACTTTTATAAAATAAAATATAATTAATTTATAAATAAATAAATTCTAATTAAAAACTAGTAATTGAATGTTTTTAATTTTAAATCAAAATATATCCAAACCAACTGAAGGATAAAAAAATTTGGGCTCAATAAAATTCAACCAAAAAATAATAATTTACCTGTATATTCGTATTGTGCTTTTTTTTATTAAAAAAAAAAATACAAGAATGTAGGTTAAAGAAAAAAAAAATAATAAATAAATTAATTAATTAAAAATCACGTACATTCATAGAATGATAATAATGTTATTACTACCAAAAAAGTAAGGATTATGGATCTTGATAAGTTACAATCGCTAAGATAAGCCAGAATGTAGGGATATTAGGATTATTTTATAGCTTTTTTTTAATAACTAAAAATTTTTTTAGTGATCGGTAATCGAAAAGTGTGTAGATCCCAATTAGTCTACTAAAGGGTATGGGAGTATCAGGAGTTCCATTAAGGCATAATTTTATGGATAAATTATTTCAAATGTAAATGAAATAAAAATGAACACAACATAATTCGTGACTTCAGCCGCATTATTACAGTTTTGACTTAACCAATTTCGGTAAATTTTATTTAATCCGAAACATTGAACATTGATAGACAGAAATATACTTTGAAGTTTAACAATAAAGCAAGTAATTAGCTACAAAGTCCCTTGTCCCTCTTTATTATCACACGTGTTTGCGACACAAAAAAAAAACGGTCCCGAAATAAATACGCCATCCTTTCTGGACAAACTTCTTAAAAATTTTCCACCTTTCGAAAAAGAATAACAATATCGATTTAAAATATATAAATAAAAAAAAAATATGTCTTTATTATTCGACGAAGAAGTATTTATCATATTATTATCATAGAGAACTTTATATATTTATATTCTTACTGATACTAATTTATTTATATTTCTATATTTCTTGTAGAGTAATAAACTTATCAGAAAATACATGAAAGAATATGAACATATTCATAATCGTTTCGTTTTAATTAGCAAGTTAGTCCCGAAATACAAACTGAATCAACTTTCAAATTAGTAAGTTTAAATTGAACAATTTTTTTCTTCTTATTTAATAAAAAAAATAAAAAAAATCGTAAAGTAACTTTAAAAAAAATTCATCTAGTTGGAATAATTACCTCGATCCACGACGTATGTAATCTCATATTATTCACATTTTTCTTTAAAAAAATATTTAACAAATGAAATAAACATTAATGGATTTTCTTTATTATGCAGTATGTCTCGAGCCTTTAACTGATGACGAAAAAAATGAAATAAACATTCATGGATTTTCTTTATTATGCAGTATGTCTCGAGCCTTTAACTGATGACGAAAAAAAATATATTATTGAACATGTTCAAAGCAATCGAAGAATAAACGGTCATATTAATTGGAAACTCGACGTCAGTGGTAAACGATGAGATAAACTTATAATTCAAAAATTTTCTAGAAAAGACTTCTTTATGTAAAAACAATAAAATAGCCAAATGGAATAAATAATTTTCGGCGAAATGGAATTCGGTGCAATAGGGTTTCGGTGAAATGGATATCTGCGAAAAGTCCCGACACCCTAGTAAAGATGTATACGCACGTACTCTTCTTTAAAAAATATATATTATATACTGTATTGTAAACACAACTTGAATCAAGATTCCATGAGTACCAAAAATCTTTGATTTTAGTTATAGAACGTAATTTGCCAAATTTAATTATCGGTATAAATTCTAAATCAATAACTTTTGATCTTTATTGTTTTTGAGCTTGTTCAATAATAAAATTTATTTCATTTGTGTATCAAAGGGTCGTGACATACTAATAGAATATTAGTATAAAAAGATAAACTAAATTAATGTAATTCTTTTTTATTTAGAATAGAAATCAAATTTACATAACGCGGATTAAGATGGTTTTTCATCTATGATTAAATTATTAAACATATTTATAAATATCTTCAAGAAAAGTAAGAAAGAAAAAAAATTTTATTTACTGATTATAAACATATATACCTTGCCGTAAATCTTGCATATATATGCTTTTTATCTTGGGTTAATTTTCTAATTAACGCAAGTCATTTATAAGAATTTTCATTCTTTCAAATATTGTTTGACAAATTCACCGTCCTACAAAATAAGCATATATTTAACAGGATTTTTTTTCTTTTAATAATAAGAAAATAAATAATTCATTTTTGTACTTCCAATGAAAGATTTGATATTTTTACAACGTATAATGTCTTGCTTATACTAGTAGTAGGGATGGCAACGGTCACGGTTATTAGCCGGTCATGACCGGTTATGACCGTGACCGATATCGGTCGGTCAAAGGCTTCTGACCGACCATTTAACCGACCGTTTAACCGACCGTTAACTGACCATTTAATCCATTTAATCATTTAACACTTTTTTTACGAACTTAATCAATAAAAAAAGTTGTTATGACATTTCTTTAGTGGATTTAATCAAAAAAAAAACACTTTAACGTTTTTTCTTAATTAAATTCATTAAAAAAAAATGGTTAAACGGTTGGTTAAATGGTCGGTCAAACT
>QZLH01000168.1:38392-65812 GCA_003833135.1 Oehlia diaphana | reverse complement strand
ATAATAAAGACATATTTTTTTTTTATTTATATATTTTAAATCGATATTGTTATTCTTTTTCGAAAGGTGGAAAATTTTTAAGAAGTTTGTCCAGAAAGGATGGCGTATTTATCTCGCGACCGTTTTTTTTTTTGTGTAATCGCATGCGTAGATCAATTTCATAGGTTGAGTCATTTATCGGAGTTTATGTGATTAAAAAGAGAAACAAAGGACTTTATAGTTAATTACTTGCTTTGTTGTTAAATTTCAATAATAACAATGACATTAAAGTTAATTTATTGAATGCCTTTTAATAAATAGATGTAATTGATAATTCTTTTTCTAATTTAACAAAAGAAAATATATTTTACTTATATGTCTATATAAACAAAGTATATTTCTTTCTGTCTATCAATGCTCGAATTATCTTTCGGACTAAATAAAAAATTTACCGAAATTGGTTAAGTTGAATTATAATACTGCGGTTGAAGTCAACATAATACGTGTTTCATTTACGAAATGATTTTACATACGCATAATAAAATTCAGTTACTGTGCTTTAACTGCAAATGACATCATGTCACAGCGTTGTTATCAAATTTTTATTATGATTTTAATACGAATTCGTAATTTATAAATTTTGTAACTTATAAAGCCATTATAAAGAATAATAATGGATAAATAATGAGAATGTGAGTCATCATTGTTTGTCACAAAAAATCATTGTAAAATCGGAGTAAACATGCTCAAAATTTGGCGAAATGACTAATAAATCCTTTGAAATAAAGATGCCTAATTTTTTCTAGAAATTTAATGAATGAAGAGATAATAATATATAATGAGATATGACGATTAAAAAAATATTTTTAATAATCTAAAGTACAAATGGAAATCATGAAGATATCTTAATTGTCATAAAAATATGTAATGGTCTTTCGCGTGAAAACACATAGTCTCTCGCTCCGCCACAGATACATTCATCTGCATGATTTATTATGAATTTAATCATATAATTAAAAGGGAAAAGAAATTTTTAAAAATTTTATAAAAGTTGTAATTTCTTTTTTTTTTTTTATTGAAAAAGGTAGTCAGTTCCAACATACAATAGTGGTTCTAGTTCTAACTAGTATTAAACGTCTTGCCATTCTAAAAGTTGCAAAGAAATGTTGCAAGTAAATTACACATAGTGCCCGAGAACAATTGAGCCACTTCAAATAGGAAGCATTATAATATGAATTTGTTTGTTTTCTATTTTATTTTATTTGTTTTTGAAACGGAGAACCCGGAGTTTTAAACAAAGATCCGTGTGGCGTATTTGGACATCGATCGACTGGAAAGATCTGGGCGGGTCTATATAGGGGGGTGTGATGATCGTCCTACTTTGCGTATGCAAATTCCTGAATTACATCTAAATACTTGTTATTCCATGGGTATCAATGAATAACTGAAATATTCAGGGGCCCTGTATATGGAGTATTTATTAGATACTCATGGAATACTAACAGGCTTATCTCATTGTGTATGACGTATACACCGATGGATTTTATACTTTTTTATACTTTTTTTATACCGGTGGAATAATTTACAAAAAAAATCCATTAGTGTATACATAATACCGATGGGATAATGAGAATTAATTTATCCCATATTTCTGATATCGGTTTATACACAATCATAGTACAACATCTAAATGTATTGGGTACGGCTTCAATTGGGGACTATTTCTGATATCATGGAAGATACGAAATATGATAACCTTTTTATTGGACTCTTTTCAACCCCTTGTAAAGTGAGAAATTATTACTGAAAATATATCATTTATTGCCGTTAATAGCAAATCTAGCTATATTTACTTCGGAGGAAATTATGAGATAGGGCTATACTGATTTTACGAAGGCTCCTAATCCAAATGATGCCTCAGTTTGCAATTTAAATGGTTAGTGAGGAGTTATAAGCAAGAAGTCAACCAATCTATAAGTATTCATATTTCCAACTGTTTATTTTATGAACTTCTAATTATGTGATCATCAAAGAAAATTTCGGTTTATTTCCGGTTCTAGTAATTACATAGGGAGCGTTTTTAATAAATATAAAATATTGTAAATATTGTAATTATTAATCAGAATAATTCTTCTATTGTTTAAATAAAATTTTGTTATTATTAGGGATTTATTATGACGAAATGATGATCATATCCTGAAATGCATTAAATTTTTGACAAATGAAAAATTGGGCGTATTATATTAATGATAAGTGTTAATATAATTCCCTTTATACTGTATACTGTTAGCATTATAAATATTTATTTGTTAGAAAAGGAAATCACTTACCACTTTTAATTTATTCTTTTCTCAATGAAAAAAAAAAAAATTGACAAAAATTTAAAATAAAAATGGAAATAGTTTCCTATATATTTTTGTTTTATCATTTCCTCTTTTTGTTAAGAAAAATCCATTTTTGATAAAATGTTTATCTTTGAATTAAATTTATAGTTACGATGACTAATTTTAATTTTGAAAAAAGATACGATCATCAAAAATTTTAAGTTAAAGAACTTCAGTTAAGCGAGTAGTAAAAACTAATATTTTTTTTTTTTAGGATCCAAACAATATTGGATAAAGAAATTGTTTTTTGAATATGGTAATTTGTTCATATAGAAGACCTTCAGCTATCAAAAAAGTACTGTTAAATAGATCCTATTAAAAAAAAATACACTATCAAAAAATATTGTACAGGTTCTATTAAATAAAAAGAATATCAAATGGATCTTAACAAAAAAAAAATTATAGATAGGAAAAATCAAGGAAAGATACTGTACATACAACGCATAAAACAAGATTTTGAAAAAGAAACAATTTTTAAATTGTATGTTATTGCACGGGTATGCTTAATAATGGTATGATGATGGCGCGAAAATAATAATAATTAAAGTATTCCAGGTATTATATTATAAATAAAAAAAAATTAATAAAAAAATTCATCGAAAAATTGAGTAATTAACAAAAAACGTGTACTTTGTTGTGGATGGTCCTCAATGCGTTTCCATTATTAATGGTTATGTTAGGTCGAAAATGTCTTCTTATTCTTCTTAGCTGTTTCCGTCTTTATTGAGAAGGCATTTTCGTTTGTATTACGTATATTAAAGCCCAATAAAAATTTATTCCGTGTTTTTTTTTATTCCATGTTATTTCCATATTTACGGAGTTTTGTTACAGAAATTATGGGTAAAATTCTTTACAGGGAAGAGGAGATAAAAAAAGAAAATAAGAGGGAAAAAAAAGAAAGGGGAACGCAAAGAGAAAAAAAAAAGTAAAAAAAAAGCTTATTTAAAGGAAAAATTAGAACGATAAAAATGAAAAAAAGAATTAACTACCAATCGTGTACAGGTATGCACGAATATAAAATTTAGCTTGATTACAGTACAGCCATTTCACAGACATGAAATTAACTGACGCCATTTTGCTGACTTCCAATTTATTGATATTAAAATTTACTATTTCATTTCACCGAAATGCCATTTTACCAACATATAAAATTACCCGACTTGCTTTCACCGAAAATTTATGATTTACCCAGCGTACCCTACAAAATGTCACGAAAATCACGTGACCCTATTTTTTTCACATGCGTCACACCCTTACTTGTTTCTATTTTTCATGAAATCCTATTTGTCAATTCCTTAATTTCTTAATGCCGGCCGTTTCGTGACATTTTTTGTAGGGTATGCTGGGGTAGTCAAAATTTATTGGCTGCGCCACATTCCTTACTGGCTCATTTCAAATTATTTCAAGTGCTTATAATGAAAGATTACTAATTATTTCTTCTCGAATTTTTTTTTTTTCAAATAGAACGGCTAGATTTTAGAAACAAAAAATTTTATATCATTAAAAAATTTTCTTTTATGATCGTCAATACCACATTATTGTGTCGCCATTCATATGGATATTTCGGGGTAATGATTATTGATAAATAATTTAAACAAAAACGGTAACAAAATAATTAAATTTCTAATTTTATGTCATATGTAATCGTATTATAACTATTTATTACAATCTATCAAACCGAAAAAAGACATAAAACCTGTCATGTTTAAATTATTATAAAACAATAATAATTAAAGGAATTTGTCTAATTGACTTGTTGGGATGACGATCTCTTAGTGTCGGGGTAATGAATTGTCGGGAATTTGATAATGAACTTTCGGGGTTTATGTTTGGGATTTTGGCCAGATACCTAAACTACGTTCGCAATATGCATTATTGATAAATCTCATGAAAGTAGCAGGATATTAGCGGCCAGCTGACTCCAATATGATGATTATTAAGAAAATTTAACCCCGATAAATGGATTGACTATTTTCTGACGATCTAATAAGCCATCACGTGTTGATACTCCGAAATTTTATATTAGGGTAACGTGTATTGGAAATAGGACTCCCATACTGGGCTCTTGATAATAAATGCTTAAAAGTAAACGGTCCTGCGCTACGCTTCGGATAATAAATCAAAATACAAAAAAAAAAAAAAAAATTAACTCATCACAAATTCCAAGATTGAATAAAATACTTACTCAAATCTATTGTACATTTATTTACAAGTAGAATATAAGTAAAAACCTGACATCGTGTAGTTCCGTAAAAATAATCTAGCATTGAAATAACATAATGAATAATGCTTGAATGAACAATATGTAGTAAATGCCAATGATCATTGCAATGATCAACGGTTTTGGTATGAAATCTCGAAAATCATTTGAGCGACTGACACAAGACCGACAACAAAATCTCGACAATCCAATATCTTGACAATTCAAAATCCTGACAAGTCAAAATCCTGACAAAATTATCACATTTAACTAAATATTATATATTGCAACAAATTGTCGATATAATGACTTGTTATGATTTTGGATTGTCGAGATTTTGTTGTCATCAACATACCGAAATTTACTATCATTGATTTATGACGATCTAAAAAAATTATCCTAAAAATAATTATTTTCTGACGATCCCAATAAGACATCCCGTGTCGATACTCTAAAATTTTCAGCCATAGAGGACTTTAAATAACTTTAATTCGTAAAAAACGTTACACGCCTCCTCAGAGAATCTGAATATGAACTTGAATCAGAAATCAGATACTGAATCAGATACTTTTTTTTACAATGAAACATATATAATTTCATTTTTAAGATAATACGACTCTCTTGGCGGACCATCCTTAATAATAAAAGATCTGCAATTGAACCACATGTATGATCAACACTACGATCGAAGTTTTAGTCATGGATGTTTATTTTTTAAATGTCATAAGTTTCACTATCCTCAGACTCGTCGGTTCTCCAATAATTGAGATTACTAAAAAATATAAACTATCCTCAGATCTCCTCGGTTCTCCAATAATTGTAAATTTTTTAAAAAAATATTTAAATATACCTGAAAAAAGAAGCTGAACAACAAAAAAAGTATTTCAGTACAGTGTAACAGCGTCTACAAGGATTCAATTAAATTAAACAATAACGTTAAGCCAAAGTTAAATTTAAATAAGATGATTTTTGGACTATTTGAGAATTTTGGAATTTATGTTTTATTCTTAACATTAACGTATGTGGCATATTACTATTACAAATATTTTACTCGTGAAAATCCTTTACCCGGTCCATTCCCATTCCCATTAGTTGGTAATTTTCCTCAAATTTTGTTGTTTATCGGAAATATTGAAATGTTTTTTAATTGTTGTTACAAGAAATATGGTGACATATATGAGATTTATACTATAAATATACGAACTATAGTTTTATGTCGAAGAAAATACCTTGATAACATTTTATCAAAAGATAAGCATGAAATGAGGATTCCCAAATGCAAAATACTAACAAAAGAATTGGGAAATGAAGGAAAAGGATTAACGTTAAATAATGATTATAAATCTTGGATGTTTAATCGTCATTTTTTTAATCAAGCTATTTTGTCACCAAAATTTACTAATGAAGCTATTGAACATACAAATAAACTTTTCAATGAATTAGAAAGTTATTGGAGTAAATTATTTCTTAAAGAAGAAATTATTAAAGAAAACAAAAATATATTAAATTTTTCTGAATGGTTTCAATATTACACAAATGATATTACTATTAAATTGTTATCTGGTAAAAGATCTTATTCAATGGCAACTTATTTTAATACTCTCAGTGATGAAAAAGCTGATTATCCTGAAGATGCTATGAAATTATCTCAAGCATTTCATAAACCAATTACGGAATATTCAATATTTTTCGTAGTTCCTCCTTTCATACGACATAATATTCCATTTTATAAAAATAAAGCAAATAGTATACTTCAAACTTTGGATACTGTTAATCAAACACTGGATACAATAATTAAGTGTCGTAGACAAGAAATTGACGATACACCTTTGAATGAACCCTTACAGAATGATATGTTGACATCGATGATCATCAAAAATACTCTTCGTGATAATAATTATATCGAAACTGGTGAAGCCACGAGATCTTTGACTGATGCCGAAATTCGCGCTAATATGCGAGAGGCAATTAATAGTGCAGCTTTGAAAGTAAGTAAAATTTTATTAGGGAAATTTTATGTTTAGGTTATCATATTATTTTAGTCATTAAAATTTAACATAAATGCAATGTACTTTAACTTGAAGTTAATTTAAACATTCCTTTTTTTTATTTCAAATATAGATTGGGAATATGCTTTCATTCATTGTTTATTATATTGCACATAATCCGGATGTGAAAAAGAAATTACTAGAAGAAATTGATAGTATATTCCAAGGTGATAAAATAAGACCAATTACTAAAGATGATTTTTATAGTTTAAGTTATTGTGAAGCAATTGTAAAGGAAGTAGCTCGCATTTTCCCAGTAACACACTTGTTTACAAGATATATTGATAACCCTAGCGAAACAGCGGAATATCATTGGCCAGCTGGCACATTGTTTATAATTAATGCTAAGGTTATTCAGAATAATGATGATGATTGGGAAGAACCTAATAAATTTAACCCTGATAGATGGATGGTTGAAAATCTTGAGCCAAAAAAGAATTCTTTTCTTATGTTTGGTGGAGGATCAAGATTTTGTCCAGGAAGAAAGTTATCGATGATTGAATTAGTTTGTTTGACGGCTTTAATGTTTAGAAAATATGAAGTTGATTTAGTAGATAAGAATGCTCCTATTAAAGTTACCAGTGATCCCGGTTTAGTTAGATGTCTAAGTTTATTAGTTGAAATTAGACCAAGGAATTGTTATGCTGGTGACGATTATTAAGTTCTTAATATGTTTAAGGAAGTACTATATGTATTATATATTTGATAAGGAATAGATGTATTGGTTGAAGATCCTCTATATTATTATGTAAAAGTTCTATATTTGTTTTATTTGTTAATTATTATTAAGTAGATATATATTATTCATAACCCAGATATTATAAAACCAATAAAAAAATCAATTCGTGATCCACGAGTCAAAATTGGAATCTGGCGTGGCATCAAATAAAAAATTAAATAATTATGTGAGAAAATTATTTTAAAAAATAAACTATTTGAAACTTTGGGATAAATATTATGTGTTAGTGTTAAATGGTTTCACATAAAGAGCATTATTTAGAGATTACTAATGATCGACATAAATTTGCAAACCAAAATTATATATGAATTTTTTGCAGTTGACTCACATATCTCGAATTAAGATATATTAAAAAATTTATCAAGTTCTGTTTTACAGAAATTATTTCAATGTTTCTAAGTTATTTAATGAACTTATTTTTTTAACAAGAGGGATAAATTTGATATAGAAAAAAAGTTAAAATAATGAACAGGATAGATTTCTTTTTATGCAAATTGGATACTGGATGATGTAGCCAACTTTATTATTTTAATCTTTTCTTTATGAGACAGAACATCTTACTGTTGGTTTGTGGGAAAGTGTCACTATCCTTATTGGATTTAGCATAGGTGCCGTCAGGAATTGGCGAATTGAAATTACTACATTACGAAATATGATTTAAATATCTCAAGATCAGCATTATAGGATTTATGGATTACAAATTATCTACGGCATTACGGCAATTTAATTGTCCGGAGCGTAGCGAAGGACTATTTATTGTACGGAACTAGATAAATTTGTAGTACCGGTTTAACCCATGTATTTTCCTTCCTTCCACCTACGTCACTATAATTTAACCCCTGATTATTTCCTTTTATGTTTTGTATCCCATTTTTTGTAACGCTTTATTTTAAGCAACACATTTTGTAACACTTTGTCTCATTTTTATTAACCTATTGTTACTAGTAAGCGTATTAAGCGACGGACCCTCAACGTTTCCGTTTTCTTAGTATATTACGGTATATAAGCTTCATATGCCATAATTATTTCCGATGGTTTCAATGTATTTCGATATTATTTTTCTCCTTAATCGCACTTTGCATAATAAAGAGATACGTTTACGCGAGTTGTTAAAAAAAAAAAAAGATAGGATTTAGTCAGTAAAAGAATAAAAAATCAGTGAATTTCTAATAAATAATAATTAGATGAAATGTGATTTAAAATCTATACTTTCAGGTAGTTTTGTTTTTTAGTCAAAAAATTATATGATTATTAATAATATAAAATAATATTGATGATTTACTACTAGAATCTCTCCTCCAAAAAAATTAACAGTATGTATAAGTTATGATTAATATTTACCCGAACACATGTGCATGTTAATAAAAAATAGTGTTACGGGATATTTTTTTATTTTATTTATATTTAGTTTATTTACTAGTAGTATTTACATTTAGAAACTTTTCACCTATTTCTAATTCACCTATTATAATTTCTTTATACTTAATCGATGAAGAAAATAACAAAGGTAAAGGTATTTTTTTAAAGACTTTTATTATCGAATAATTAATCCTATAATCACTAACTTTGTTACATTCTTAACATTAATAGATTGTAAAGATTCTCAATTATAGCAGGTGCTGATGCTGACGATTAATTTTTGAGATTTAGCAAATTGCGATTTAAGGACGATGAGAAATGTGGTATTGTTGTATTATTTTTTTTAAATATCTCCATTGAATAGAGATTTTGTTTGTTCTTTTCATTTATCTTTAGCTTTCTTTTATTTGAGACAAACATACATTTTCTGATGTATATTAGTACTATTATTTCTATTCTTTCATGTGGATTTATAATTTATTTATAAAATATGCTATTTTTCATAGTTTATTATCTGAATATGTACATTAGTAAATGAATAAATTTATTTCTTAACTATTATGATCAGACAAACTCGTCATCACACGACCAAATAAAATTTTTCCTTAAACATGACACGGCCGGTGATGAGAATTTATATAGGATTTGTCATTTCGTAATTAAATGAGATTATGGCTGAAAAAAAAATCATTATAAGCCTCAGCTCTGAATGTACTATAAATTCGACCGGAATTAATATTATTATTCTGCAGTTCCACCCTAAATTATCTGTACTGGATACCGGATAAAACTGTTATGAATCGAAACACTAGTCACAATTGGATATCGACTTGGAAAATTTACTTTTGGACGTTTTTAATTATGAAGAATAAATAGAGCTAAAACCCTGTCGCAATAAGTGTCACTCATGATCACCTTCGTACTAATTTTTAAAAATTGCGAGTGATTAGCTGAGTTTATAAATGACCGGGAATCTTCGTTTACTTATTTCTCGTTCTCATATAGATAGCCGGGAAATTACTAATTTTAATTTAAAATAGTTAATATCACGCTCCAGGGGATTAATTTCATGGGAAGGGAACATTAGGGTTTTTTTCCCGAAGGGAAAAAAATCCTATCATTCCCAACTCTCCATGAAATAAATAATACAAATTATTTTAATTATCTATTGTAGTAATATATTTTTGAGATGAAATTGATTTCTTTTTATTGAAAGACAAAATCGAATATCAAAATTATTTTTTTTTTTTTGAAAATTTTATTCTGTCTTACAAAGTATTTAAGGTTTTATCCACCGGTTAGACAAAAACTGACTCACACCAATAGTTCATAGTATAACTTTAAGAACAATTGTCCGGAGCATAGCAAAGGACATTCGTGATATGATAGTTATGTAATATTCCTTCCTTTGCTACGTCATCCTTATTCACCCCCTGCATTTTCCCTTTTTTTGATTATATACTTCTATTTGGTTGAAAAGATAATAGTCCGACTGATTATTTTTTTTTATTGCAAATTTGATCACAATGATGTTACGATGTAAATTATTAGTACGGGAAATCAGCATTTACAGTATTTTAAAGGTCCGTCCGAGTACAGAAAAATTTTTTTTGTACTGATTTGTAATAAAGATGACTCATATGGTTGATAACAATATTCATTCACAAATATTGTTGTCATTGTAGACATATCACGTGATAAGAAAATAATATAAAAAGGGGGACACCAAAAAAGCCACTACCTAATAAAAAAACTCTATTCCGAGTTCTAAATTCTTCTAACAAAAAAAAAAAAAATATATAACGGGACAGTTCATACGAACAACAAAAGGCTTTTATGGATAAAACTAAACTCTCCTAACAAAAAAAAAGATAACGGGACGGTTCATACGAACAACAAAAGGCTTTTATGGATAAAACTAAACTCTCCTAACAAAAAAAAAAAATATGACTGGACAGTTCATACAAACAACAAAAGGCTTTTGTGGATAATAACGTTGCCTCCGACCTAACTGGAATCTTTAAAGAGGTGGGTAAAGAGTATTCTATCACCCACTGACCATAATCCTTGACTGCACACCGCGAAAGCAACGTGCGAAGGTTTATGAGGGCTGACCGGACGACTTTAAAGGGTTGCAAATAGATGACTGGGGCCCATCATACGAGAACCCACCCCAAGGTTATATCTTTGAAAGTGGAGCCTTGGTTAAGGTACCTGAATATAAGTCATCAAGTTCAAATTCACCGTCTTGAAGATATAGTAGTTGGTCTGCCAAGTGCTCTGGAGTCACTCTTGCAAAGGATCTGATGGTCATAATAGAGAATATAGATGGTGGTGAAGGATACCATGATAAATATAGTCACTCCTGAAATGTATGCTTATCCCTAAGGTAATTGGGTTATGGTGTACAACCACTTGTCAAAATGGTCACTGTTTGCAATACCATTTTGGTATTCACTATTATGGCCTAAAGTGAATGAGCTAGAACTAACATAAGCTTTCAATGTTAATTTATAGGTACCTGTGGAATGGAATGAGTGGAAAGAAATGCAACAAAGAGTATTATTCCCTTCAAGAAATTAAATCAGTTCTTATTTCTTCAAATCTTTTCAGTTTACATTTTTCGTTATTTTATGTTACCACATAATTGGTTGACTGACCATCCAACTATAATTGCTGCGAAAATTATGAAGATTTACACTCGCAAACTTTTTCTTAATTCTGTTAAGTTATTTAAGTATAATTCTATCATAAATACCAAAAGGAGATAATATAGTAGAAAATGTTTGTATTACAGAAATTCATTTATTTTTTCGTAAAAATTTTAACATTGTACAGAAAAAAATGTAAATACAATAAAGGTTCGTCATGAATTTATTCCATTTTAAACACTCAATTTATAACCCCTGGATAATTTGGTATTTTAAAATTTTAAACTTAAAATTATGAGACTTTTTCCATAAAATAATTATTTACGCTAATATCGCATCTATGTTTTTAACAAATAACAGATAAATCTTAACCGTTTATAATAAAGTGTTAATCATCAAATCATTCAAATGTTTACGTTTAAATAACTTTCAGTGGCTTTCTCTTTACTTTCCTCAAGTTTTGTTAGACATTTTAATCTTTACGTTTTATTGCATTTCACAATTTTTTTTTGCTCCTATAGCATAATTGTTTGAATTTTATTCAGACGTTATATAATTGTATGTTTAAAAAATGAATAATTCAAATTCTATAGACATAGACGTCACTTACTATTAGCTTATTAGCTATTCAGGGACAAAATTACATAATGGCGCTTTCATTAAGATCTAACATTAGTTTGGTGCATTGTTTGGGGTCCTCGTATAACGTACTGTACATAAAATATTATAATATGTGAAGTATTGTGTTAGTTAATAGTTTTAAACGAACTGTTTCAATACTATGTATTTCTATGAATGTATATATTCTAAATTACCTTATCGGGTTTTCACTATTTATTTACATATATTCTTAATTATCTCACCACTTGCTATTTAACGTCATACATTTTTACTTGAACGATATAATGACTTAAATTTATAAGGAAGATCAATATAAAGAATCTTTTTTTATCAATCCATGATGCAAAAAGAGAAACATGGTCTAATTGAATCAAGTTTAAATTTTAGAGTACTATACAGTATTAGTTTTAGGTTTCATATTAGGAACTATATGATATTCTAAAGACTACGAATCAAATCTTGTGATAAGATCTCCTTATAACGATAAACTTTTGTAAAAAAATCTGTAGGAATAATATCATCAAATCTAATTAAAAGAAATCTATATAATGATTCTTCAATATTTGTAATATCTTCTTTTTGTTGGATCATTTTTAAGATTTTGTAAAGCACAATCTTAATAAACTTTCCTAAACTTTAATTTCTTTCATATTTAAATCGTCACTTTTTAAAATTAGTGAAATTATCAGAAATAATTATTATTTCGGGTTATTAATTAAATACTCTTGAATATGAGAAATTAATTGTTGAATATTAAGTTCATCTACTGCATCTGCTGATAATTTTAATAAATCTATTCCTTGAAAATTTTTTTAATTCAATATTCCTACAATAAATAAACCTAAATATGACTAAATATCTAATATTTACGTTCATAAATTCAAAATAATGTCAAAATATTAATTATACGTTACCTAAGAATAAAGAATAATGATCAATAAATGAGCTGAAATATTTGGTTTTCTTAAAATGAATTTTCTGTCTACTTTTTTAGCTCATTCATTAGAAAATGCAGAACGAAAATAATATGGCCTAATACATAAAATGTTTGAATGAGTATGAATTTCTTTTACATTTCAGCATAAATATTTCAGCATAAATAATAACATCATATCCTATTTCTGTTTCAAAAAGTTTTTCGTAATCATTGTAAAATTCTACTAAAAATTTTGAAGACATATTAGTTTTTTCAATAATGAGAATGAAAATAAAGAGGTGAAAAATTTTAAGTTTGAAATTTCAACCGTAAATGATATTTATTTTGAGTTTACTTGTGTCTGTGTGACGTGATTAGCGCAGCAAACGATGACCAATTTTTACTGTTTATTACTAACGTTAAGACAACTTGGACAGATTTTGTTTTAGCGTGGAACTTTTCTTTTCGAAGAAAATATTTATATTATATTTATTATGTTTATTTTAATGTTTTGCTTAGGTTACTTTGGTTAGATTAGATTACTTTTTTATTTACGTATTTTTTTACGTAATTTAAGATACAGTACATGTGTGTAAATATCTCATGTTTCAGATTCATTGACAAATTTTAACTTTATTTTTTTTTAATAGGAAGATGATAGAATTTATTTGAAAATAATATTAACATAACGGATTAGATAATTTTCGTATTAATTATTTCATAAAACAACATATTAACTTGATATTAGCAAATACAGCACGATACGTTAATATTTATTAATTATCAATTATGAAAAAGAATAAAATTTAAGCATTTAAAAAATTGAAAATCGTATATAATTTTTTTTTTTTTTCTTTGTCAATTGCAATAAAATCATAAATCTTTCCCGGTAACATGAGAATTAGTTATGATGGCCATGATGGCCATGATGATGGTTACCGCCATGGTGACCATGATGGCCGTGATGGCCGTGATGACCGTTTTTGTATCCGCGGTCATGTAATTGATCTAAAGACAGAAGAAAAAATATTAAGCCAAAAAGTCGGTCTAAAATCATCATCACAGGTAGAGTTTATAAATCTTACAAGATGCTGCTCCTTCGGTGACTACATCGGACGAATCTGATTCAGCGATCGCTTCTGCTTCTCTTTTGGAAGGGTGATGCTTATAAGGACAATATTTCTTATAATCTTTATAATAACAATACGGCTTAGATTCGGCTTCAGCTTCACGTTTTACAGGACCTTTCGTTATAAAAAAAAAAAAAATTAATAATAATAATATATATTATATATATATTTTTAAGAAAATATCATCAAAATAATTATAATCGAAATAAATAATGGAAAATATAAATGTTAATATACCAGCGTTGACCAAAATAATAAGAAGAGTTAAAAGGAAAAGGGTTAATTGAAAGTATTTCATCTTGATAATTTTTTTTTTTTTGTTGAAGTTTTCAAGTGAATTGAAAAATTAAGAAAGGAGAATTTTACGTGTTTAAATAATATTTTGAAGGGCTAAAAAAAAATTCTGATTATTAATATTTTCAACTAAAAAATATTTATTTATAGAAAAATAAACTAATCATTTTTTTTTTATTCAGTCTTAAAATTATCACGAAAATTTCCGTTCTTAATTATATCATGGTTTATTAATCATCTTAATTAAATTGATTCACATATTGTTTCGTGCTAAAAATAAATTATTCTCAAGAGTTATACTAATTCTGGAACCTTCTATACGCTATAATTCTATAAATAAAGTAAATACGTATAATATTTACTGCGTAACTGCGCTTAAATCAGATTAATCAGTTTGATTTAGATTTGATTTAGAAGGTTACGTAAATTTCAATTGAAAATAAATTGATATTTCTAAAAATAAGTTATATTCATAAGATGTCATTAAGGAGAATCGTATTGTTATAATAATCAATTAATTAATTATTGAATATTCTTTTTAAGAAATTCCAATCAACGCGATTTTATTAAATTATTGATATATTGTAGAGTACGTAACGGGTTTTCTTAAAAATAAACAATTTTTTTTTACGCCAATAATTTGCCGAAATACTAATTTTATTATTCAATAATCAAAAAGAAATTTGATTTTTTTTTTATCTTTCGAACAAATATATTAAAAGTTGTCATTAGCAATTATTACGTAATTTGTGGCGTTAGATCAAATCTGAGAATTTAATCGTTGAACTAAAAATCATGGTATCATGATAATCCTATGAATCCTATGCCATGAATATTTTAAACAAAGACGATAAAACATAAGAATCAGCAACTTTATATTATCGTAATCATCAGGTGTGTGACTCTTAATGTTTTGTCTTAAGAAATTTATTGTCATCAATATATTCGTTGTTTTCATCTTTTATCTACACTGTATCACTTTTTTGCTAATATTCATGCTTCTCTTTCCTGTTTCTTATACTCAAACCGCCCAATAAATACTACAGGCGTTGAAACTTAATCAACGCAAGCGAACGCGTAATTGCAGTTGAAATATATTTTATTATATCAAGGATAACGGTAAGGAAAAAATGTACAAAGTCATTATTTCTGTCACGTTTACGCTTTGCAGACTCTCCTATAACTTTGCAGAGTCTCCTATAAAAAGAAATAGAATAGAAGAGGGTTGGAAGCTTTAGTGACCGTTCCGTGCAACTTCCGCTCCAAATATAATTGACATTCTCAAAATTGGCAAATTCGTACCTGAACCGTTGCGTCGTCAATTTTGTTCCACAAGTAAGTCAGTTCATGTTTCGCAGGATCAACTCCAAATTAAACGTGTTGTTAGGCCAATGGGAATGGTATATATCTTTAATTTCTTGTAGATAAAGCTTATACTGAAAAATGATTGATACTATAATTTGCTGACAATGTGAATGTATCAGTGGAAGCAGCGTAGATGGTTTGCAAATACTTCCTAGTGCCGAACAAAGATATTTTGACTGGCACTAAGCTTAAGTGGCTCGTACCGATATTGGTATATAATAATTTCATTGTTACAAAAATTACGTGGGGTAAAAAATTTTATGGAACGATATCTTATATAGATAGCCAAGAATCGCCTCCACTTAAGTAATATCCATAATTTTACGTACTTGTACTGTTTATTTATAAATAAGTTAACAAAAATTCAATGTATAATTGTAAAATAGATATTATTTATTGATCCGAAAAATTGAAAATTTGTATAATTCATAATAAAAAATAAAAATAAATAAATAAAAAAAAATAAAAATATAAAAAAATTTTAAAAAATAATCAACTTAAGATCAAGACACTGATTTTCTAATCGAATCAATTTCTTCGCTTTTTTTTATAAATTTCTCTAATAATAATTCTAATTCATCTTTTTCATTTTTTTCATTTGTAGTTTCTTCATCAATAACAAACCAACCGATAACTGGAGTAACAACCAATTCATTTGAATTTTCAAGAGATTTTTGTTGCGCACCTAAAAATCCTGCAACTAATTCTAATTTAAACCCAGTATCAGTTGTAAATGGTACTTTAACTCTTCCATCAGGAAAATCATCTGGGTTAAGTGAATCATACTCTAATTTTTTTCCATTTATTTTATATGGGTAAAAGGCTGTAGTCCATCCTGTAACAATAACGGGACCTGAACCAAAACTTTGTTTTGAAATTATTTTTGACCAAAATTCCTCATCAACATTGCCTTTATAAGTTTCAACTAATTTCCATATAACAGGATCCAATCTATCTAACCAAAAATCCATATCTAAGTCCAATTGACGTAATTGTACAACTTTCTCTTGCAATTTTGTCCAATCTTCTAAAGTACCTTTAAGAGTAATTTTAGGGATTCCACATGTGATGTAACATTTATATGAAAAATATTCTTTAAGCATATCTAAAAGAACGATTTGACTAGCAGTAAGAGAACTTTTTGTTGTTGTAGAAAAATCACATTCTAAAAGAGATTTTACATCAATTTTTTCTACTGCTTCATTAGTTTTCACAACTAATCTATCTATTGCTTCAGGCCAATCACCTTCGAGAAGAGAACCATTACTATTCAAAATACCAGTAATAGGAATAGCTATTTCTTTTTTACCTTCATGATTAACAAAACGATAACGAAATTTTTCTGCATTATAATTAATATGTTGACTAACACCTTGTGCTATAGTTAACCAAATATCATCAGGAGTTAGAAGCAAATGTTGATGATTACTATAAGCATGAAATATCGCAGCGGCTAATCCATGAGAAGTCACTGTATCCTTCAATACAGAATGTTCGTTTGAAGGAGTTTCATCATAATCAACTGAAATAGCATGTATATTTGTATTACGAAAATTTTGAGAAATATAATCTTTTATTGTTATATGTTCTTTAAAATCATTCTCAAGGTTAATTTTTTTAGTGAGGATTTGAGTACTCATCTTTGTATTTCTTTTGAAAAAGAAAAGCGTGCGTGTGAAAAAGTTGAATGAAGATGTAGATATTAAATAAGATTTTAATACAGAAAATCCAAACCTTTTTCGTTATTGTGAACGCCATTTTTCATTGTAAACCTGCATATTACGTCTATTACGACTATTACTTGCACAAAACAATAATCACATGAACAATTACTTCAAGATAATACTTAGTTGTAATAATAAATAGTTTAGCTAGAATCATTTTAATTTTGGTTAATTTAAGACATATTTTACTACTTTAAAATTGTATGACCTTTATCGTTATCGTGCAAAATAATAAACACTAATTTCCATTGGAAAATAAATGATTATTGTGGATACTATATATGGAATGTTATAGATTATGAGGCGTAACACATGGCTCATTGGGATTGGGGCTTAATATTTATGCACAAATGCACATCACTGAGACTGGTTATGCATGTTATAAATATACAAAGTTTTATATTTATCCTACAAATACTTGTGTTACTATCGAATTGCGTCGGGTCACGTGATTGTAACAAAAATTCGTGTTATGTTTATCGTAGAATAAAGTGTATATGTGGATTTAGAGTGTATATGTTTAATTTTTAAAACATAAATTTATTTCAAAATAAATAATAACTTAAAATAATGAAACAATACAAATAAATAAATACTAATTCATAAATCTGCTGCCTCCACCGGTGATCTGCAATATTACCGATAAAACTAAACTAAACTTCGTCCATTCTATATATCTTCTTCGGAATTTTGGTATGAATTATACAAGTTATAAATTATACTCAGTATAAATTATATAAAATCTAAATTATACCAAGTAATAAATTATACTATGTGTAATTATACTGTTACGCCGCCGATCATTTAGAGTTCGGTGTGGCGCAGTTTGGTCATCCTTCCTCGTAAAAATTGCACAGTAAGTTAATTTGGCTAAAATAAAATTTTATAATTTCAAAATGATACAAGTTACTGTACTGTACGTGTTTATCGAAGCTAGTGAATTAAAAATATTAATAATTTATTAATAAAAAGAAAACTTTTATTTCTTAAAATTAATATAATGTCTAATAATATTAATTCTCCTCTTACATCTATTGTTAGTATATATGTCGTGTGCATTTTAAACAATTTGAGTTAACCTAACCAAGGTAAATAATACTACCAAAATGCGTTTTTTGATGTTGGAGAGATTTTTTTCTTTTTATTGTTGATACAGGAACGTTATTATACAATAGGTTTTTTCCTATATGTGTTTTCATTCACTGATAATGTCGAAATATCGGTCTTTCCTGCTATCATAATTATAGAATAAGAAAGTAAACTATCTTTTTGTATTTTTATTTTTTTTATATTTTTTTCGCTTTTCACTTCTTTTTTGACTGTAAATGTTCATTTTTTTTCACTCAACATTGTCTTTTTATATAATAGACCTGTAAGAAGATTATCTTACTGTTTTACTAATAGGGTTTTTATATCTCGCATGCAGAATTGCATTAAAGTAAAGGATTTCATATTAGCGGCCAATTTACTGGAGTCACTCTGGAGTGTTATATAAATTTGTATTGTGGATCGAGTATAGGCAGTATTTAAAAGAAATGTGATATTTACCTGAGTATCCTTATTTTCTAACTTGTTATAGATCATCAGACTGTTCATCTAAATTAGTGTAAATTATAATTGAACTTTGCGTCTCTTAAACGTCTATGTTTGAAAATTTACGTAAAAAAGAATGCGAGAGATCACAGATATTGTATGTTTATAAGATAATACAAGTATATTATTTCATATAATTATTCCCTATAAAAAAATTGGATACATTTTTTATAAAGTTTTTATACGATATTTTTCCTTAGAAATATTATATCATAATAGGATACAGAGAAATTCACAATTCCGTATCACTAAAAATATGGTTTGGATACGGAATTTGCACGGGATTCATATGGAATTTACGTGATTTGCTCACTGATTTTATCACGAAATTTATACGATTTGGTCACTGAATTTACTATTTGTATTACAGTTTACTATAATTGTATTTACATAAATCTAATTTTACTTATCAAGTTAAATAAAAAATAATAAATAAACAAAATACAAATACATTATGAAATTCCCTTCTTATTAAAACCACCTATTGCAACCAACATTATCTATAAGTTCAGGTTCATTTGGAGTTAAACAACCTAAAAAACAAAAAAAAAGAAACATAAGAACGTCTAACTTAATTGGAAACAAAACCCCTCCTCATATAATATCTGCAATTGTCCAAGTCACCAAGGTCAGCAAGAGAACTCCAGAATGTCTGACCTATATAAAAAAAAATAATTATGAAGCATCTGATGAAAAAGAAACCAAAACAACAAAACAAATCCAAAATGGATTTACAAAAAAAGAAGACTCTGAAGCCTGAAGCAACAAAATTGAAACAACCTACAAAAAGAAAAGAATCTGAAGTTATTTCTGAACCCAACTTAGAAAGAAAAAAAAGAAAATTTGAACTGATCTAAAAAAAAGAAACTGAATCTTCTCAAAAAAAAATCTGCTGCCCTATGAAATAAAAAAAGGGATAAATATAAATAAATAGAAAGGGGAATAAAGAATAAATCAAAAAAAAAATATTTTTTTGGAAAGTTAAAAAAAATTTTTTTTTGGAAAGTTAAAAAAAATTTTTTTTTAAAGGAGGACGTTAAAGTTAGAAAAATAAAAAATTTTTTATAAAGAGGAAATAGAAATAGAAAGAAGAATTTTTTTTTAAAAAAAAAGAAGAGTAGGAATAAAAGAAAAAAATTTTTTAAAGTGAGGTACGAAAAAAATATTTTTATTTTAAAAGGGGAGTGACGAAGAAAGAAGAAAAATTTAGAAAAAATAAAAAAAAAAGAGAAAAGAGAAAGGAAAGGAAAGACAAAAAGGAAGATCAAACTCATTTTATTTTTATTTTTATTTTTATAACCATGTGAACTAGATTACAGAAAGATAAACAAGAACTAGCTATTAAGAAGTCAAACGTTATCTAATACTATGCTATAATCAAACTGCCCTAGAGCGAGTGCCACCCTGGTATGATATCAGAAACTGTGGAGGATCGAAGGGGGCATTCCTACCACCCCTAAAATTAAGTTATACTAGGGAATGATGCTATAAGATTACAAAAATAAAGAAGGAATTATGGGGATCTAATGAAAGTAAGGTCTGGTAATAAGTCTAAATCATTATATAAAAGAATATCTCTATGAGATTCCCAAGTGCCGCTGTGTAAAAAATTGCAAGACGTCCATCTAATACTGGCGGAATCATCTAGGTGATTAGTATGTTTGAAGTATAGTAATATATTTGTTGTAATAGTACGCTGCGTAATGTCCACGTGGGCCTATACGTGATGACCTTTGGGTGTTTATGTTAATTTGGCGGGTGGTAGATGTGGCCTGATCTCTCTGGTAATTTTTCTTTTTCTGGGAGTAATATGTAAAGATTTTTCCCACTGTTTAAAGGAACGGGCGCGGGATGACCATGTTATGAGTTTAAGCTCTTTGGCAAATTCATCTACGAATTGTAAAAATAATTGATTGCATGTATTTTTCTGTCCAATATATTGATAAAAGTATGTTGATAGTTCTTGTGGGATCAGATGATTAAGTAAAAGTATCCAAGGTTGTTCCCTTGGTATTTTTATAGTATAATCGTGTGTAGAAGCGTTGTCTGATGGTTGTGTGGCTGCGTCCAAAATATCTGGTAAAAGTTTGAACATATTAGATGCATTGATACTCGGTGTTATGTTAAAAGTGAAATTGCTGGTGTTTTCTTTCTTTATGAGTTCGATAAGTTGCCTCTTATATTTATGAAGTACATTAATAATTTTGTCTCGATGTGTTGGGCAGAGGCCTATATGTGCGTTGGTGTCTTCATGTAAATTGCAATTAATGCAATTGATATGACCTGTAGGGTACAAATTAAGGTAGTTACGTTGTAAAATATTGCCCGTAGGGTAATTAAATGTAGATTTTTTAATTTTTTCCGTGTGAATATTTTTTAATTTGTTTGATGTCGGAGTGTCTAGTGGATTGTGATTAATCCATAGTTTTGTAAATGACCAATCTATTAGTCCTGTCTGGATCAGATGGTTTATTGGTTTCATCGTTGAATTATTCATAGCCATGTTGAAAATCCGTGAATGGATCGGAACATTGCTCCATTTCGGTCTACTATACAGTATATATATTACGGTAGTTGATGAATCCTAGTGAAGAGGAAATAAAAAATTTGTGATTTACTAAAATTGGATCAGTGATAAATCGGCCTTGTTTGGCTAAAGAGTCAGCTATATCATTGTGTTTATTATCTGAGTGCGCTTTGACTTTGATAAGTTGGACGGTCAAATTTTTGTGTGCTACTAGCCAAAAAATAAGATCCCAGATAAGAAAGTTATTTTGTTTGAGTCGTCTTCTGGGGCTGATTGTTGGCATCATCATTCGAGAATTGAATGTATCGATACAATTTTGGGAGTCAGTATATATGAAACTCGTAGAGTTAGCTGGAAGTACTAAAAGAATAGTTAAAATTGCGAGACTTTCACTTTTGAAAGAAGGAAAGAATATTGTTGATCCTTTAAAGGATAATGAAGGTATCATTGGATTAGTTTGTATCCAGCCGAAGCCTGAACGGCTATTAAGAGTTCCAATTTCTGAGACAGATCCATCTGAATAGAATTGAAAGTTGTTATAATCTGAAAATTGAAATGCTAGGAAGATCAAACTCATCAAAGTAAGGGTTTATATAAAAAAAAAAATCAATCATGTGATCTCGTGTTATGATACGGATTTTGTAAAATTATCTTCTAAAAATATTAAAGTTTAAAAATTCCGTATACATTAGTTTTTTTTAAAAAATATTAAAAAATGAATTGCTTATTAAATATTCAGAATTTGTATACGGAATCTATAGAAATGTACATAAAATTTATACAAAACGTATCCTTTTCATATGCATATTTCTTATAGGGCGAATGATGAAAAAATAGACATGTAGTCGCTACTGGAGAAATCTTAATCAGTCAGATTTCTGACATGAAGATGTTCGGTCAAACTATCCGTTTACCCATAAATCCGATCCGTTTAAAAAACTGATGGCGCACTAACTCATACAAATATAATTAATAAATAAAATATTATAATATTTATCAATTATTTAAAGAAAATAACATTTAAGGTTTACTCATTTTATATTATCTTCATCGTGTAAGCTAAACATAGAAAGCCTTTCTAATATTTATAAAGAACAAAATGATAGGTCAAGTACATTTATTTATTTAGACACTAATATATTGAACACAGGATGTGAAACAAGTTGAACGAATAAGTATCAATAGAATCATACAGTATCCTTCGATACGCTTCAAAATAACCTATTGCCCGTACTGCTGAAATGACTGTGCTAAACTAAAGCAACTTCAAGAAAACAAAAAAAAGCCAGAAGAACACTTCTCCAGAAAACATTTCATAAATAATCCGTTTCAATCTTTTTTTAAGTTCTTCCACCAACTTTCGAAGATATATTTTCGTTAGATTGATGAGCCAATCAAATTTGAATCACGATTCACGAGACCCTGAGCAATACATAAAAAGGTACCAAGAGATCGGCACTCATTTACTGTGCCAGAATTACATAATGTCGCCTGGCATTATCCAAAAAAGGAATGATATGCAAATTATTTTGGTTCAATTCATGCACACTCTATTGTTACCTATTTATATGTCCTAGTGATTATACCGATTTGCTAACCGCATTTATCCATTTATACATTCATCCGGACTTCCAGCTTCCAGGGCGTAATTCTTGTACGACATAAAACATATATATGTACCAAAATAATAATTTTTCTTTCTTTTTTTTTTTTATCGTTAAATGTAAAATGTTAAACACAGACTGTCTTTTATTTATTTTCAATGAATTGAAAGATAAAAAATCATTACATTCGTGTCTTTTAGTTAATAGGGAATGGTGTAAAGTAGTAGTTCCTATTTTATGGAAAGCATATTCTTGGTATGATATAGAAAAATCAATTTTTTTCATGAAAACGGTAAATACAATACTTTCTTGTTTACCAACTTCATCAAAACAACTTTTATTAGATAATAATATTAAATTACCCACAACAATTCTTTCAAAACCTCCATTATTTAATTATATTAGTTTTTGTGAGTTTCCAAATTTTGAAGTTGTGAAAAAAATTACAGGTGTTGCGTTAAATTACCCTGATTATGATAGAGTAAATTGTTTTGAACGAGAAATTTATAAATTATTTGTTAGTCAAATTATGAATGTTAAAGTATTAATATGGCAAACTACACACCCTTTAACATTATTTCCAGGAGCATCAACATGTTTTTCTCAATTGAATAGTTTAACTATTAATATTTGTTATGTAAATTCCAAATCTCTTTATGAGATGGCACAATTTTGTAAAGATTTAGAGTTTTTAGAAGTTCGTTATTGTTCTTATGATCTTCCCGGATTAATCTCTTTAATTGATGCTCAAAAGAACTTAAAAAGAGTACAACTTTATACTAGGATAGGAAACTGCGTAGAATTGAGCAAAGCATTAGCAAGAAAGGGCAATACGATAAATATTCTTTACTTGAATTTGATTAGCACAATTCCACCTTCATTCCTAATATCACTCATTAATCTAACACAATTATCGATTTATAATGATGAAAATCCTACATTTATTAATCCAAAAGTTAATGTATTCCAACAACATCTTGCAATTTCAGAATTTCCGAAACTTCAATCTCTTAGTGTTATGGGGTTATCATGTTTTAAAGAGCTAGCAATGTTAATTGGAAATACGAAGGGAGATATTACACGTATTCACATTGATACTACCAATAGAATTGCTCAAAATACAGGAATGTTAATTAAAGCAATTGCTAAAAATTGTCCTAAAATTGAAAAATTAAATACATTTATAATTCTAAAGATTATATTACAGAACAACATAGAAATATCGTTAGAAGATACATTAATGAAGGAGTTATAAGATATTCAAACTGTAACTAATATGGATTGATTGATTTTGAATAGAGATTATATAAACATTAACGTTAATAGGGTAGTGAATATCAATATTTATTTATTGTATTTATTCTATTTTTTATACGTTTTTTTTATATGTACGTTTTTACTCAAATATTATATAAATAATTTGTTGTTTACGTTTTCTCTAATTATTTTTATTTTTTATATTAATAAATTTTGTGTGATTTAGTAAAATTATGTATCAACCATACTACTTATTTTCTGTTGCCAGATTGAGGAAATGTGTAAGTTTATATATTAGGGTCAAAGAATATATTTGAATTTAATACCCTGGTTCCTAATAATTATTCATGATTTTGGATATATTATATAAATATATCATCAATATAAAATAAAAATTCCATCACTATTAATTATGTTGAAAAAAGTTTTATAGTTTTTATCACACTTAAAATCTTTTATTCCATGAAAAACAAAGAAGTCTCTTTGTTCTCTAAAAATTAAGGGTTAAATAAAGACACCCTGTAAGTCCGCCTTATTGGATTACTTCATGTTGTTAAATGTTATTTATTCCATCTTTATACTGTTTTATCAATTGCCCTTTCAGGGGAATTTCTTGATCTGATTCTTCTGGCGAATGAAATATATTATTATTGTCAAGAATCGGCTGTAAATCCTTACTTTTGCAATAATCACTTAATAAAGAATAGCTAATATTAACTGTTTATTTGTATACAATTATGTAAATTGTTTCATCATTATTGCTTATTACTGCAGTTGTTGAATTATGCTTATATATAACTTTAATATTTACTTATAAAAAATAATAAACTACAACTATAATGATCTTAATAGCAAGTGTAGATCAACTGCAGTTTTTATAGTATTTGTGAGAAGTATTGCCACAATATTGGCATTATATATACATCTATATGACATGTTAGTATCTAATTGAGAACCATGGCCTGATTAGGCTCCAAAAATCATATGATATAATAAATTTGACAATTATACTACTCACTAATTCTTTCATTTTTAAAAATACTTTTTAAAATATCTGTAATATTTTCTCTTAGTAATATACCTTTTAGAAAAGTCTACCTTTTTTATAATGATCAATACTATGGCAATTTCTTTCATGATATGGACAACAAACTTTGCTTTAATAATATGTATAATACATAATTAATATATAAGTACATTATTCCATTTGATGAACAATTTAATACTTGTTTCAACCTTTATTGTTTTTAGATTAATCAAAATTACTTGTCTATTCATATAAAAATATTATATATATTAATATTAACTAAATTTTATTTGAAATTGATCAATTATTACAATATATTATTAACTTAATATATATAGAAATTATAGAATAGAGAGAACTTCCATTCAATGAGTATTTGACAATGTGACTATATTAATATTATAAGTAGAGATTTTCATAATAAAATTAAATTATTTTCTCTAAATACTTTAATTTATTGTTTAATCATAGCATGTGACCTTGATTTCATGAAACCTTAAAGGCATTCATTTAAATATTACTTTTAGTTTGTAAGATCAAAAATGTTTGAATAATTGATATTCTTATAATATAATCTCTCTGACACTTTATATGGTCTATATTATTATATATTTTCTTAGATATGATGAAATGATTGTTCAAAATAAAACATGACATGGTGGACTATCAAGAATCATGGGTATTCTTCATAAATAATTGGAAATTATATACTATAAATTAATATTATTTTTAATAGGGCTAATTTTACTTGAAATTATAGATATTTGAAATGAAATAAGAAATGACTTACGAATTTCTGATGATGCCCAAAAACCATAAAGTCATTATATTTATAAGTTCAAATTTCAAGACTATTAATTACAAGATGGTAAAGATAGTAGTTCAAATAGTATATAAATTATATTATTCATTTTAATTGTTTGCTGATAAATTGTTTAGATTATTATTTATTTTAGAGTTTCGAAAGTTTCTGTAGTAAATCTGTTGATTGTATTATCGATCATATTTCTTATATTTATTTTATTTAAAGTGTTAAAACCTATTTTTATATATATATATATATAATAATACTTGGAAATATTTATATTTTATATTAAATATGCTTTTATAGTAGCTGAGATAAAACAAAAGGAAAAAAAAGAGAAATAATTTGTATCAACAAAATTTTAAGGTTTATTTATATTTAAATTAAAAAGTATTATTATTCCAATTAGAAAGACATCATAACACAAAACCAAAAATTATTTATAGCTATAAATTCTTAACCATAAAAGTCATGAAATTACTATTAATTTTATGGAACTTTTGTTTCAAAATTATTTTAATATTATAATAAGAAAATATTGGTGTCAAAATGAAAATATTTCATTAATGCTCTAAAATTCCATGGTCACAAAAGTTATTTATAATAATTTTACAAAAAAGTGAAATAATTTAAAAAATTAAAATATTTCTACAATAATAGATATAAATAATATTTTAATCCAAATAATTACATAGAATTACTTGTAATTTTATTCACAATTGTGTTCTACTTTAACAGCTGGTATTTTGAGAAAAGGATGGAAGTAATGATTCCTATTTTCATAAAAGAAGCATCTGACGTATCATGTGATTGAGTAGTATTAGGCTGAAATTAGTAGTTTTATATGTTTCAACACCCCACTCAGGTGATCACCAAAGGATATAACCTTATTATTTACGTCACAAGTGCATAGGTTATATCCTTTGGTGGGCGGCCCATGGGCATTACTATGTAAGTCACGTGACTTATAATTTTAACGTTAAATAATTTAATGCTAATTTCAGCACATACCTATAATGCCCATAACATCTGGCGCACATTCCCAGAGAAACATGCATTAGACTGGCGCACGCTTCTTAAAGTAACATGCGCTAGTCCCTACCGCACGTTTCCCAAAGTAACATGCGCTGATTCCTGTTGCATGTTTCCCAGAGTAACATGCGCTAATCCCTACTGCACGTTTCCAGAGGTTATATC